>JAPMOR010010889.1:0-19174 GCA_026543865.1 Argiope aurantia | reverse complement strand
TATATATAATATAAAATAAAGGAATGTAAACGGAAAATTTGAAATTTTTGAAAGGAAATTTGAAAATCATTAAGTCTAATATTTTTTGTTGAAATCTTTTGGCAAAACATGGGATCCAAATTTCAATGATTAAGAGAATCAACAATTTTACAATTGGTCATGATTATTCAGATGAAGTGCCAAAATGATTGCAGTGAAACGCAAAAGGGTTGCATTCATTTCCTGAAACATTACAAGAAAACGCTATCACTTTGAATAATTATAATAACTATATTTAAGAAATTACTGCACTAATCAGTTGATAATTGCAAAGGAAGCATTTCGAAATTCTAATATCAGATTTTACAAAGATCAAATATGACAACTAGGAAAAATACGAGGAATGTCTATTCAATATACAAACACACCTCAGATTCTCTGCAACTTATCAAACAAGCTGCAGATATTGAACTTATTGTCATTTTTGTGAAAAAAAACGATTCAATTTTTATTTATAATGATGAAAAGATCACAGCGAGTTAGATCTGGACTTGTAGGATTCAGTGAAGAGAACCTTCATTAATCTACTCTACTTTTATTTCACCTTCGCCATAGTTTTATTGTTGTTTTTTCGGTAGGAGTTCCAGAATTTTGAAATGGATTTGATATCATCTTTTTTTTTATAAAGTGGAATTATTTGAAATTCTAATAAAAGTAGAATAAGTATAAAATTGCATGTAGCAAGCAACATTATCTCTCTCAAATCAAGAAACCAATCAAATATTTTATTTAGCAATGAATTAGTTATTGGTCACGGAAAATTCATTTATTTCCTCCTTGAATAATTTCATAATAAGTGACAGATTACGTTGTTTCTTATACTATCTTGTTATTATAACGAAAAAAATAATATTTGAATTTAGAATAAGAAAATCTATGAGGACAAATTAAAGTTTCTTTTAATATATAACGCAAAGGAGTTAGAAAAAAATAAAAGATATAAAATTCAGTCGTGAGTGGAATTTTCGAAATTTTCTATTCAAAAACAAAATGAAGAAATGAAAAGTTTAGCGAAATTGAATTAAAGTATGCTTATTTAAAACTGCAAAGAGAATGGGAAAAGGTTGGTTAACAAACAGAAAGAATTAATTAGATAATTATTTAGAAAAATTAAGATAAGATAGATCAAAGAAAAAAAGAAAAAGAACAAAATTTTATCATAACTAAGTCATAAGTTGGGAACAGGATTATTTAAAAAAACAGTCAAGTGAATACTTTCTGAAACCAGATTTATAAAAGCTACAAAAAGAAGATTTTGATATGAATGCAAAATATGGAATGACATGAATAAAGATTTTTTAAAATGAAAAAGTTTTCGGATATTAACTTTTGTAAATTTTTTAAAGGAATGCCATTTCACATTCAAATGTAAGTAATTCATTTAATAGCTCTCTAAACTAAAAGATTTTTGCTTTATAGATTTTTTTTTGGTCAACAAAAGTTCTTTATTCCCAATTCTTAAAGGTTTTTGTCGTTTAATGATATGTTTTAGTTTCATAATTTTTTTTCAATCTTATTTTTTCTTTTGCCAAAATATAAAAATTGAACTGATTTAGAGCATTTTCATAAATATAATCATATTCTTTAAATAACATAGCTTTCATATATTTGCAAAATTATTGGATATTTTATTTTATTCGATGTCCTTTCTAGATTATGGAAATTTTATAAAACCAAAAATGCATTGAATTAGCAATTTATAATACGTCACACTGAAGAGTTCCAGATTCTACAAAACATCAAACCGAATAAGTCTATTATATTGAATGCCAAAACTAACTATCTTTTAATATTTGTTCATGAATAAAAGGGAATGTAAGTGTGAAGACATAAACAATAAAATAACAGGGAATAACAAGAACACCTATTTGATGCTAATGATGTTAGAATGATTTAAAAAATAGGAAGGACTCTGCTGCTCTGCTGAAATAGGCTTAAAGTTCATTAAAGAGCAAAATAGGATGGTCATTCTCATACATCTATTTCTCAGACGCATGTACGGAAAAAGAGTAGTTTACTTTATTTCTTAAATACATAAAAAGTTATTTCATTCATTAGTTGTTGATACTTTTAAATATCCATTCCATGATATATTACGTCTTTCGTATAAAAAAATGTCTTATTAATGTTATGCCTTTTTAAATAAGAAACTCTAGATCAAGGATTCCTAAATTTTTAAACATTGCTATCACTTTTTTTTATTTTTATTTTGAAACCGAATCTACAGCGACTCACACCATCCGAAGGACAATGATTTCTTTTGGAATTCTCAAAAGAGTTTTATGCATCAAAACAAACTTCTGCCAAGAAGAAACAATATTTATTATTGAACATAACAAATACTGCCACAAATAATAATAAATTGCTTCAAAATGAATGAGAACCAAATTAAATTGAAATTTTATTTTGAAAATGAAATTCCGATTTGAGTGGAATGGGTTTTCAGCCGACAAGAGGCGCTTGTTTGTATATTGCTTGATTTATTTTACTCTCATATTGCCATATGGTTTGAGTAAGATTTTAAGACTTCATCACATTTTTTCAACAGTTAATATATACAGAAATAATATTTTGCAGCAATGGTCAAGTAAGTTAGGAACCAATGTTAGAAAATCCCAGGATTAAGTTATTAAATTATTGCATCTATTCATATATGTAACAATGTATATATATTCATTTGTGCGTCTCAAAACCCACATTTTAAAGTAAAATAGTTTGCTTAATTATCTCAAAATAGAGTCGATAATGTTTTTCAATGCCTCTTTCTTTATTATCTGGGATAATCATATATCATTTTCATAGTTGAAACTTTATGGTAGGGCATCTATTCTCTTTTGACGTGTGTAATAAATAGATTAAAATTTAATGATAAATATAAATTTTTTTGATAAATTATAAACGTAGACAAATGTATAGTTAGCAATTCATAACATACTCATACACATAGCATCTTTGACTTCTAAAATTCTAAACTCTAATTTCTATTTTAATCATACTTAAACATAAGAAAGTTCAATTTACGGAGAACACAAAAACTCGTATGAATCTCGAAAAATTAAGAAAAGAATCTTTAAAATTCTGGGAAGAAATGTAGAAATTCTTTTTTATGAAAACAAAATGAATCCCAGAGTCTTGGTTTGTTTAAGAGATTTATTTCTTATGCATTTATAATGATGCCGAAACTAGATTCTTTGAAGAAAGTAAAGTTTAATGATATTTGTTAGAATACAAAGTTGAAATAAAATAAAAAAAAACATTTAAACTTTCATTGTTTTCTTTAAAAAAAAACCCTCTATGAACCCGTTTTAAAAAGAAAGTCAAATTCCTGCCTTTTCTGAAATGTTAAATGATGATCTGGTCGAGGAGCACAGTTTAAATATTTAAGATTGTGGTGGTATGTAGATTATTATGATCCATGCAGGAAGCAACAGGACGAAAGTTTTTAGGAACATTTCTTTTAATAATCACATTCACACTCTTAACAAACACAAAGACAAGACATTCACGCTCGCGGCTTCACAGTTCAGCATCACATCTCATTCTAATTAAAATCGCAATGCACTATGGGATGACATATGGGATGTCCTAATCAGGCATCGCCATCTAGTATCCAAAAGAGAAGATAAGAGTAATGCAACTGCTACAAGATGCATTTAAAAAGAAGCTAATTACTTCCATTTCAAAAGTCAACCGTTATAAGCAATTACTCCGAGAAATCCCTTTTTGTTATTCAGCAGTTATTGATCCAAGATATACTTTTGCGCAGATTTTACTATCGAACAAATAAAATGTCATGGAAAAAATATCAAAATCCATTATTCGTTCACTCCGATTTTAACCAAAATATAACAAAACAAACCAAAAAAATGTCATTTTAAAACTCTTCAAGTAGCTTTAATATTTTAATGAAACCTGAATTAAATATGATGGATTAAATTGTTTACAAAATCAATTAATGACAATATTGAATTTAGAAAAAAATTACCTATTTCAGTCTCAACAACGACTTAATATTGGCATTCAATTAATTTACATATTTACCATCTTTTTTAATTGTGAAACAACAAAGAAAATGAATCCATGAATCGTCTGCCAAAAATTTAGTAATTGCGAAAATTTTCAAAAGTAATTAAATGTTTAGAAATAAATTCTATTTAGTTTATTGCAGATAAAAACAAGTGTTTGTATTTTAATTTACCCATGTCAAATAATTAAAGACAATAAATAAAGAAATAATTTATAGAGTTTAAACAATTAAAACAAGCTTAAGAATTCTTAGATATAACTTAGTGTCATATTGAGTGTTGAATTAAATATCCTTGCATATAAATCTTTCATGTAGTAATTGCAGAGTATTTCACTATTTATAAAGATTTCTGCTGTTTTTCTAAGCATTTAAAAAATCTGTTTCCGATCACGTAGTATGCAAAATGTTATCTTAAATCAAAAGTCAGATTGAATTTCTTTAAGAATTCAGTGTTTATTTTTAATAAATACTCGATAAGCTTTTATAAAACCAAATTGAAACTCCTAGAAAAATATTATTTCTCAATCATTTTGCAGTTCCCAATTTTTTGAAAAGAAAAACATATTTACTCTTCAATTCTGCTTTTATTTTATCTTCCTCGGTATCGAACTTGTAGAATCGATTTAAAAACCTTTTTTTTTTTTTTTTCTTTTCGTCTGGGGGTGGATATGTGAAGAGAAAATACGAAGGAAAGAGATTACCAGAATATTCCTCAATATTTGAAATTTTATTTTTCTACATAATTGTACGAAGATAATCTGATTGTCAAAAAAATATACCAATTTCATCAGGTATCGAAGAAATATTGCATCTTTTGAGAAAAATACACGGATTAATTAGATCTTGTTTATCACAGATATTTCACGGTGGTATCTTACATAAGATATCATCTCACATATGATATCCTCTCATGCATGATGTTTTACTTATGATATCTTCTCACATATATCTTACTCACAAGTAATATTGTACAGCGATGTCAGATAAAAAGCATCTAAAACATCTTCAAAGTCCTATTCAGAAAACTAAATATCTGTCAATTTTAAAAGATCTCTTTCGATCTTAAGAAATATTTTTTTGTTTTATTTCCCCTTCAAAGAAATGTATTCTTATTTTAGATATGCAGAATTTTAAAAAATATATACCGAAATAATTCATCTACTGTATGATTCTCTATATAAGAAAAGAAAGTTTTAAGAATAAATTTAAAATATGAATATTCCATTCCTAAAGTAATCGAGAAGGACCTAAAAAAATTTTGAATTTAATACACAAACCTACATTCAATAGAATGCAGATCAATTGTCACACAAAATACTCGTAAACATATAATCGCCAATCTCCCTTTTATTAGATTATAACAAACTCCATTTCAGAAGCTTTCGTAAATATATTAAAAATAGAATGTTTGTATTTTATTACATTATTCTTTATTTTTCCACATCCTGATAATTAATTGTAATTACGTGTAATAAAATTATAAAATTATGAAATTGTTGTTTATTTAATTCATAAACAAATGATGCAAGTTTTCATGAATCGAAAATTCCATTATATTATTAAAAAGCCCACTCTGAAAATAAAAATAAATTATTGTCAGTTGAATATGTAAATACTCTAAATTTCGAAAACCTGACATATCAGAAAGTCAGTGAAAGTCAGTTCGGTAACAAAATTCCATTTTCACAAATTTCCAGCATGACAAATTTATTGAAAGTTTGCAAAAACGGGAATCTATTTCATAAAAATGCATAAATAAATAATTGAATGATATGCAGCTGTTTCTACTTTGAGATAATAAATGTCATGATTAGAATGTCAGCGCATATATAAACATGATGTATAAAACAATCAACAAGAATGTTCCTTAGAAGATGATACTTACAATGGAAATTGAAGCCCCATATCAACTTTTGAGAAAAATAGTCATAATAAAGATATATTTTTTTAAATATTTTTCTGGGGAAAAATAATAATAAAAAGAACTATTGCGGTGGTTTATAGACCAAACAAGTCCAATAGGCACTGCAATGGGTAAAAACTCTTTATTCAACTAGAAAACACGAAAACACAGTTAAGAAAACAATGTACACACATGAAACAGCACGATACATGTGGCAAATTTCTGATAAACAATAGCTAAAACATTCGTTGATGTTCAATACGCCTAAAAGAGATTTCATTGAACTACTCACTTGAACTCATCATGGAAACTAGTTATAACTCAATACTAACTCCTCCTCTTGGGTTAACATAAGCTCTGTGAAAGGATACTATATGTCCTAGAACAAATGTTCGATCGCGAGTCCTAAAAGAGGTATTAGGATACTATCAAGATTCTGGAATATTCCAGGTTTTTTATTTGTTTTCACCAAAGGCACCAAATTTTTCGCCCAGACAAAGGATTATTGACCAGACATTCCTTCAGTATCCGTTAAAGTTATCTTCAAAAATGCCATCCTTACATGGATTTCAACTACGATTGCAGTAATATCACTAAATCGTAGTAATATGTTATGAAAAGAAACAAAACAATATCACTATTTTAAATTCAATCAACAAATAAGCTGTAATTCCTGTCGATTTAATTGAGTTCACATGGCTGGAATATTTTTTCAAGAAATATTTTTTAATCTATCACTTCGATATTCGAGTTGCATTTTTAAAACCATTCCCCTAAACATTTGCTGTTAATATGCGCAAATCTACAAGACAAGTTAAACATAATAATATATTTCGAATATCTGAAGTACGTTTATCTGTTGATTTAAAAAGGGCTGTTTCAAAAAGAATTCACTTACTCCTACGTTTTACACATTTATAAAAATTTTTGATTTTCACAGACAAGCATATCTAAATTCTAAAACTGAATTATTAAAATATTCCCAGAATTCTTGTTTTCATGTCTTTATAAACATCTACACAAATTCATTTACATATTATCTATTCTAGACTGATTTTAGAAGCGCATGAATTCCTAATTCCTTGAAGGAGAACTCAGCTTTCGGCGAAAGTTTACTTCTCGTGCATTTCACTGGTTTAGATCAAAGCAGATTTGTGAATATGAAATGAAAGCAGACACGGATATTTTATGAATGAAAATTTAAATTTTCTGTAGTGTTTGCAACAAACTTTTAACTTAAGAGTGAAAGGAAATGCTGTTTGCTTATATATGTGAGTGAAAATACATGATTCAGTACACAGTTTAAGTTTCTGATGAAAGTAGTTTAGAATTTTAAATAGGCTTCCTTCAATTTCAGATGCATATTTTATCTCAGATAATATTTAAATCTCATATTTAAGTTCTATGAATGAAATCATGTTGCGCTCATTTCAAAAGTTTAGAACTGGAATTTATTCTGGATTCTCATATTGTTATTGGTACCGAGACTTGTATCGTCAGTCACATGAAAAGTGTTAATTGCGCAAGTTTTATAATATGGATGTAAGCATTATTTTCTCCCTTGTTTGGACAAAATGTTCTTTTTTTCCTTCAGAAAGATAAGTTATTATCTCTTAAATTAATAAAAGACCATATTATGTTTGCATAATGTGAACATAAATTGGCCATTAGATTTTTTTTTAATTTGGCTTAATTTTTGAATTTTGCTCTTCATTGTAGTAGCAATTAACTTAATCGTTAACAGTAATTTTGTTTACATCATCTTATTATAAAGAGATGATAGTAGGTATCAAGAGGATAAAGAATCGCCATACAACATGGGATCCAAAATGATGTTTAATTGGTGAAAATCGCAAAAATATAGACAGTAGGAGAACTGTTGGAAACTGTAAAAAATTAACATAAAAATAAGAAATGGTGTTTAAGCTATGAATTTTTTTGAAGTGAAAAACATTCTTAAAAGTTTTTTTCATGCTGGTAACATGCGGATTTGATGATCTAGGGTGTCATAAATTACTGAAAACGGAAAAGTATTTTAGAACCCATATTTGCAAAAATATTAAAACTTGAAGAAAAATAAAAGCTTGAAAATATAAGGAATTTTATATTATATAATTTGATATAAGAGGGTAGTGTTAGAACTGGGGAATTTTAAAGATATTCAAGAAAAATTAAAATGGGAACCCGAAAACATCGCTTCAACATCAGTACCGATGTTCGCAGAGAATATTGTTAAATTCGAAAGACAAATTCAGAGCAAGGAGAGTAGGCATTAAGTAGATGAAAAATTACCAGAAAACATAGTGTATCAGGTAACGTCTTTCAATGAAAATCCCAAATCGGGTCGAGTTCGCACGCCAGATGCTTGATACCTCACAAGAAGATGCAGACTTCTCTGCTAGTTTTATTCTCAGACGAAGCCTGCTTTACGGGATAAGGTTCTTCAGCATGCACAATGCGAATATTTGGCCATTCGAGAATCCCACATCAGTATCTCGTCGAACTTACAACACAAGTTTGTTATTAGCATCTGAGCAGAGTCTTGTATTTAGACCGTATCTTCTGCCCGAACACCTCAGGGCTAAAAAGTACCTTGTTTTCTTCCAGCACGTTCCTCCGGATTTACTGCAGGGAACACCGACAATTTTGTTAATGCATGATGGACCACCAGCACATTTTAGCTGCATTCGTGAAATCTGACTTGTTGTTAGAGAGTGAAATATAACGACTCTAAATTATACAATAATCATTAATGAATACTTACTCGTTGCTTTTAGTTTTCTCGAAAGCATGAAGAGAAGGCTTCTTCTCGATTGCCTTGTTCCTAATCCTCGCATTCATAGGACCATTCTCTTCTCCAGGCTCATTGTGTTTTCGACGTCTGTTTTTTGGGATTTTCACTGAATAAACGTTACCTGCGATCCTATGTCCTCTCTGAGAACATCGGTACTGATGTTGCAGCAACGTTTTCTGGTTCCCAATTTAGTCTTTCTTGAATATCTTAAAAACTCCCCAGTTCTTACACTACACACTTGTAACAAATTATAGAATATAAAATGCCTTACATTTGCAAGTTTCTATTTGTTTTCAAGTTTTAATTTTTTTTTTCAAATATTGGTTCTAAAGTAATTTTTCGTTTTCAGTAATTTACTACCCCCTAGATCATCAAATTCGCATATTACCAGCATCAAAAGAAACTTTTAATTCATTTAAAAAAATCGTAGCTTAAACACTATTTGTTATTTTTTTACAGTTTCCAACAGTTCTCCGATTCTCTATATTTTTGCGATTTTCACCAATTAAACGTCGTTTGAGAACCCATGTTGTATGGTGATTCTTTCTCCTATTGACGCCTACTATCACCCCTCTGAATTTGTTGGTCGAATTCGGCAACGCCCTCTCTCTTTCTCTTTCTCTCTCTCTCTATATATACTATTTTTAAATGGAAGCTTGATAATATGAAGTTAGATGCATAAAATAGAACTTACGGTAATTCGTTTTATGTCACTGTGTTTCGGACCGTTGTTTGTTAGGTTAACTTTTATTTGCATTGTAAAAATATTTCTCCAAAAATGATTTTAATCAAAAATGCCGAATTTGTCAGGATAAAAGTATTAATTATAAAAAAAAATGGAATTTTAAAAATTTGAAGGAAGTCTGTCAACAGAAGCATTATATTTTTCCATTTTACACACTTCCATTTAATTGTATTATTCCATTCCATTTTACTAATTCAATTATTTTTCTTATATCTCAATATATCGTCGATTATAAAAATTCATAGAAAAGTTTTTAAAATCTTATTTATAACATTTCAATTCAAAATAATTTTTTACACTGTTTTTAAAATGGAAGCTTGATAATATGAATGAAGGGAAGTTAGATGCATAAAATATTGTTTAATTGTCCCGAAATTGAGAAAACTTTTTAAATAGTTACAGAAATTGGAAACAAATTGTATTACCCCCTAATAATTAATTTAATTTTCTATTAAATATTACTTATAAATAATTTATGAAATTTTATATATTTTGAAATTTAAAAAAAAGTTGTTTAAAATCATACATTTCTAATTTAATTTTTGAACTGTAAAATGGCTTAATGTTTCAAATTTCTTTTATTTTCGATTTCATTTCTTTTTGAAGCTATCTTTTGAATTTATACTATTCTTCTCCTGAAAAACGCATGGAGGTTTGGAAATCAAAGTTCAAAGACTATGCTCTATTCTGTAAAAAAAAATGATAAAAACTTGACGAAATGCTATTTTTATTTTGAATCATATCTACACATAAAATGAAAGATATGCAAAATAATATTTACGTATAATCGATAACGATATTTCTTCCAAAATATATTCCCAATGCTATGCATAAGTTTATTATATCTGATACAGAATGTGTGCATGCGAATACATCTAAAAGAAACTATCACGAATGAGTTTTCTTTTGATTTTCAGCTATGTCCAAACCAAGTAGAATTTCTTGCTTATTTCCTGAATTTCAAGTACACAAAGAGAAAGTATTACTATTACCAGGAAATGAGACTCTAAAATTTTGATGAGTGTCTATTCTTTTGAACTTTGTCGATCCTAAGAACAATTTTTAATACTATGGTTGTCTGTTTTAGAAGAAGAAAATACCTAAGCAATACAAGGACGACAAATTAAAGCTGGTATACAATCTTTTCATTCAAATTAAAGCAAAAGATCTGGAAAATTCCATCAAAGAGAGTTGTATTTGTACATCTAACTCTCTACATATTAGCGTTATAACTCAACAATATAATAAATCATATGAGTGAAATTTGTCTTGTCGTCTTGACATGAAACTTGTAATTCGAAAAAGTTTCAGACCAAAAGTGACTTTCAAAATGCATATTCGACTCACCGAGTATGATCTTTGCCAATATTTAAAGTATACATAGATATGAATTTAATTCAGTCTGAATGATGTTCAGTATAAAAAAGTGATCACAACAGAAAAAATAAGATTTATTTCTTGAATTTACATCATTATCAAATTTTTAAAATTTTATAATACACTTAATTTTCAAGGGAGATGCCAAATATTTTGAAAACATTTTTTATTATTTGTAGCATGCTATCGACAAAATTTTAGAGAAGCCTTAAGAATGTTGCGAATAAGAAATTTCTTGACATATTAAGAAAAATGTAAAGAATATTTTGATGAATAACATCTTTATGAAATTTCTAATGCATTTTTTTTATAAAAGGTGCTTTTAAAATAATCTAGGCCATGACTATCGAGATGATCGTTAAACGCAAAATTATCGTCAAATAATACTGTCATTTATACAGAGAGATTAAACAAACGTTTTTTATTTGTATCAATATAAAACTTGCATACTATTTGACTTGGATTCAGAGCAGGTATAAAAAGTGATCAAATCATCACGGCATAGTGTTTTATATGGGTTATTATCAGGTATAAAAAGTGATTCAAGGAATCGTTTTCCAATTATACTAATATGAGACATGCATGGCAATTTGACTGAGATTCCGGGCAGATATGGAAAGTGATCAGTGCATGGTGATATGGATTATGCCTCATTCAAAAAGTAATCAAAGAACCGTTTTCCGATTGCACAACATAGTGCATAGTTAATACTATGGTTTTCAACATAGATACTGAGAAAATATAGAAAGTGATTAAATGATTAATGCATGGGGAATAAAATGGATTTACTGCCACGTTCAAAAAGTAATCATGGATCCATTTTCCAATTACAGCAACATGAAACATACATCACATTTGGCATGAATTTCGAACAGATATAGAAAGTGATCAAGCCATAGTGTTTGATGTGGATTATTGCCACGTTCTAAACGTAATCAAGGAACTTTTTTCCAATTGCAATAATATGAAACATGCCTGGAAATTGACATGAATTCAAAGCAGATATAGAAAGTGATATATCATATGTTCATTTAAATATGTTGACGTTCTTAAATTCAAACTTCCAACTTTTAAAATCCCTTTATTTTCTATCCAGCGGTGCCTTCTGAAACTATTAGTATTATCATTGCTATTATTTCAACCATTATTTCAAGATATGAAATTTCATAATCAATTTTATGTATCCAAAAATGAGAATTTGTGTTGCAAAAAATTTTATTTATAAGTTTTTTAGTGAATATTTGAGTAGGAGAAATTACACTGGTGTGCAAAACTTAAGCAACAGGTATGTTTTTTGCCATAACTTCACGAGAAATCATCTGGGAAACATGAAATTCAGAAATGAGATACGCATTTTGTTCTGAAAGAAGGACGGAAGCATAGTTGCGCAGAAATGAATACAATGCATACAGTATGGAATCAAACAAAAAAAGGCTTTATTGAACTCATAGTATCGTTACACATGATTGTCTGTCCAAGAGGAAGAACAGCAAGCAGATGTTCCTTAGTATGGGATATGCCCTCTCCTTACTGCAATGGTTGCTTCGCACCGTCTCCCCATACTCAACACCAGATTTTCCAACAGTTCTTGAGGTAAGACTGCCCGTTCCTCAATCAGCATCTGTTTGAGTAGTCGGGTGTTCCCAGGATGATGTAATCGTGCCGTAAGGCGTCTCCCCAAAGCATCCCACACATGTTCTATCGGATTTAAATCAGGGGAGCACGCCGGCCAATCCATTCGAGTGATATCTTCACTTTCCAGGAGCTCCTCAACAGCATGAGTCCTGTGTGGCCGTGCATTGTCATCCATAAAAACGAAGTCTGATCCAATGGCACCTCGGAACAAACGCACATGGGGAAGGATCACCTCCTGACAATAGCGATCTCCAGTTACAGAATCTCTGTCGAAAACGTGGAGCTCAGTCCGCCCGTTCATCATAATGCCTCCCCAGACGACAACTCCAGGACCACGGAAACGGTCTCTTTCCGTGATGTTACTGGGATGAAACCGTGTCCCGACCTCTCACCAAATCAACTGGCAATGGGAATTGCTTGTAACATCACGGATATAGACGCCTTGCGGCACGATTGCATCCTCCTGGGAACACCCGACAACTTAAACAGATGCTGATTGAAGAATGGGCACTCTTATCTCAAGAACTGTTGGACAATCTGGTGCTGAGTATGGGGAGACGGTGCGAAGCAACCATTTAAGTAAGGGAAGGGCATATCCCATACTAAGGAACATCTGCTTGCTGTTCTTCCTCTTGGACAGACAATCATGTGTAACGATACTATGAGTTCAATAAAGCCTTTTTTTGTTTGATTCCATACTGTATGCATTGTATTCATTTCTGCGCAACTATGCTTTTGTCATTCTTTCAGAACAAAATTCTGTATCTCATTTCTGAATGTCATGTCTCTCAGATGATTTCTCGTGAAGGTATGGCAAAAAACATACCTGTTGCTTAAGTTTTGCACACCAGTGTATTTCGGTGTATAAGTGATGAAAACACATCGATATTTCAGTGTTTTGTTAGTTTACGTCTTGAATTAAATTTCAAGAAATAGAAAATTGATTTTATTTATTTAAAATATGTATTAAAAGACAGTATCCTGTAGAGACGACATGCTTTGAATAACTTCAAATCCTTGAATTTAATGGTTAAATTCAAGATTCTTTACGATTAATATAAAAGTATCTAAATCTTGATTTGCATCTACTGGATATTAACTAAATAGGCTCATTTGCTCTCAGATCTTCGAGGACGATACTTTATATAAAAGCAAGAAAGGATAAAATCTTATCGATGTATCTGCTGAATAAAACAGCAAGCTTAACGATATGCTTAATGTACTTAATTAACGATTATCATTAATAGAACTTAACACTATTTTTACATTTGGTCCTTTACGAAGTGCTCCTACAGAAAATACTACGATTGTCAAAACAAATCTTATCCATACGGTTTCGTTATTTTCGATGTTTCAGATCTCGCTTAGTTCAGAAAATATTATATCTTTTTGTCTTTCTATTTGTTTATATGATACCTTTAAAGTGTATAATTCAGTTATTTCATGAAGTATGTCATGAAATAACTAGACACGTCAGTTAAAGTATATAATAGATGAAAAATTTCATATTTTACCTAGTTATTCAATGAAATAATTAATAGTAGACAATTAAAGTGAAAAATAAACAATTTCAATGTTGTTTTATAAATTAATTGATCATAAATTTCTTAAATCTTTTAAGAAATACATTTTATTCTTACTACGGATGATTAATTGATAAATAATAAGGAAAATCAGATGATATAATGTATAATTGCTCATATTGCTAACATTAGTTAAACAGAAAGGAAAAAAAAGAAAATATTGCAATAATAGTTAATTTTAAATATTATTAAAAAAATGCGCGTTGGAAAGAAAAACTGTTGCTTCATAAAAATATTGTGTAAACTTTTTCAAACAAAAATGTAAGAAAATATTAATTTACATTTTATGAAATGCCTTTCCTTATCATTGGAAAGAAGCTATAAACGGTTCGAAACTGACTAAAAGCAGCTATAACCTGTTCAAAGAAATGTCGAGTACCGAGTTTAATACTTTAACAATGAAGTAATCATTATTCTATAGAATACCCAGCTAAATCATAGAATTCAATAATTTTATATACTTTAATTTACTTGTCTAGTTATTTCATGAAATACCTAGTTATTCTATGAAATAAAGGATTTCACACTTAAACAGTAACATATATATCGGCACGTCATTTCAAAAAAAAAAAATCAGCAAATTAAACAAATAAAATTTTGCCAGTATAAATACGGAAATTATAAAGTTTCAACATACAGAAAATTTGCAAATATTCAATGTGAAAGTTTGTTATAATATTCTAGGACTACTTTTGTGGATTTTAGCTGAGAACATTTGATTTTGAAAGACTTAAATATAATTACTTTGGTCAGATATTAATCATCATTTTCATATTAAAATATAGGAGAAAGTGAAGTTCAAAGTTCATCAATGGTTTAAATCTTTATTGTAGAGTTTTAAATTAAAATTGACAGTAATGTCTGTAGACAGTCTGTAGTTCTTTTATTAAATTCTGAAGATTATTATTTTTTGATTCATTCATATGTAGAAGAATATTTTGAAGAAAAAATGAATGAAAATGATGCTGTTTAATTTCAAATATGATATAATCGTAGAAAAAGACAAATCTTTAGCCTTTTTTCTGTACAATCGCATTCAACGTTCACACATTTGTCGCCAAGTGAAATAATTGTCAATGAAACAGTCTGGTAAAAATTGGTTTCCTATGCTCACAGAAAAATTTTCATTAACTCTTGAATTTTTTTGTTGCTTCCGAAATGAATGATAACTCGATAGAGGCTTCAAGCAAGAAAATAACGGAGTTATTAGGGACCAGGATAGGGGCTGCAAGAGGAAAGATTCGAACTTTCTCATTCCAAGCGACAAATGTTTTTAATAGTCTCTTGTTGTTTGCGCTTTTCTGGACTTAAAAATCCTGATTTGTTACATCGGATGTCTGATCTCAGCTTGCCCAATATGTGATACTTCTTAGCATAAGATTTAATGCCATACTGGTTTGCACTCGAATGAGCTGCTCTGCTAATTCTCTCTATCTCGTTTCGGACTCGGACTGTGCGCTATTTAATCTGCTCTATTCACCGAGAATGAAAGAAAAGTATTGCAATACGAAATAATGACATTTTTCTAAATTTCTACGCAACTTCTTCTTGAAATAAAATGGAATGTTGTAGGACCATAAGAAACATGTGAATATATATCCTTTTCGTATTCCTAGACAATGAAAATGTTGAAATTTTTTGTCTAGTGGTAATAATATCAAATTTACGCAAAAGGTGCATTGATGTCATTAAACGTGATATTGATGATGTAGCATCATGTTTATTGTTGTAAAAATTGAATGCTCAACTGCCATTTTTTTCCAACTTAGTTGTGGAGGTCTCTCTAAAATTGTTAGGGGGTTTTGTTTTACCATACAAGACAACCATTTAAATTCAAATGGTTGTAGAAACATTTTTTTTTCCAACGCAAAAAATAAAGTAAGCAAATTTAAGGCTGTTAGAAACGGAATTAAAATTGTAAAAGTAACATTTGGAAATGGTATCCCTGAATTTTTTTTTCAAATAAAACTTGTTTTCCTTTTTCTGCATAAAATTGAAAACGTTGAATAGCGCTTCTAATACTTTGCATCGCATTGGTGAACTATAGTAATGAAACATTGATCTTTAGCATGAATCTAAATTTTTCACTGAATCTGTCGAGAGGATATAAATTTTTGGGCTCCTTACTGGCAGTAAATTGACATTAAAATTTCACATGAAGCTATAATTTTAATCCCAACAAAATATACCAAATTTCACTGATTTAAACCATTGCGTTTATGAGTTATTGTGTTCACATACATGCGAAAGTACCAACAGACGGTCAACCGTTTGACGAATTTAGCTAAAATTTTAATGAGTATTTGTAGTTTAGATGCTAAATGTGTGTACTAAATTTTATTTACCTACCTCTTTATGTTTTGTAATTATTCATTTCACCTATTCTCGAATAGACAAAGAGACGGATTTTCCGTGAATATATTTCTGCCAAAATTTGAATATTTCTGCCAGATATCGACAAATATGAGCGCAATTCCATATATCAAATTTCAGTAATTTAGCGCTCATTTTCACAGAATTTCGCATTTTATGTCAAAATTTCTTACAGTGATTTGTAGAAAATCCATTTAATTTGTAATGATCTCTTTAACATCGAATTAACCAAATTCTACTTCATATATAAGACATAGTTTTATCTTTCTCTGGTTATACTCTGCATTCCGAAATTTACGAAGTGCCATTAAGCATATTGCCGCATTGAAGAAAGACTGTCGAATCTCCATGGCCGAATGGTCATGGTGCTGGTCTTGTGATCAAGAGACCTGGGTTCGAGTCCCGCTGGAGACCCTGAGATTAATGGTATATGTAAATACTTAATTCCTTGATTTTATGTCCTTTATTTCATGTTCCAGAAGATACTGGACCTTTCTTTAGTTTACCAGACAAGTGTTCTGGACTTTTCTTACTGTCTCCAGAAGAGTATTCTGAAACTTTCTCTGCTTGAATAAAAGCAGAAGATTTGTCAGTTACTGTATTCTCAGTTCTGAGTTCAGTT
The DNA here is from genome assembly GCA_026543865.1 of Argiope aurantia. Lineage (NCBI taxonomy): Eukaryota > Metazoa > Arthropoda > Arachnida > Araneae > Araneidae > Argiope > Argiope aurantia. Next base: position 2,076 of record JAPMOR010010889.1, on the reverse strand, counting down.
AATAAATTGGTTTAGCTCTACCTCTTGTGTGTGTCATTAAGTTCTATATTAAAGTATCTACGTGACAATATTACATATTCGTATTTGAATTCATACAATGCAAATCAAAGAAATTAATTTCGTATTAAGTCAAGATTTATTCTGCTCAAGCTAATTCTCTGAAAGACGTTGCAATGACTGTCTTAAGAGTATAAATAACTAACATACTATGTAATTTATCATGTTCTCTTCTTTTTCTCGAAAACTTTTCAAAATTCAGAGGCAGAGACATTTAATTTAGTTGAAGACGAATAAAATTTCCATAAATTATTTTCAGTAGATTGTTTGTTTGTTTGAATTATGTTTATTCGCGCAAGGGCCATATATGACCATGCTGTGCCAAGCAAATGATAGGATTATTAGAAAATATGATTTAATAAATAAATAAATAAATAAAAAACAAGCAGCACTAGATAAAAACGCATAAAATATGATAATGTCAAAATTGTAGATAAAAAAAATTTTGAAATTTCAATTCATAAAAAATAAAATAATTCAAAAACAGGAGAATGCGAGAACAATAATGAAATGTATTAAAAATTAAACATAAAATAATTTATATGTGAATATAGAGCTGAATAGCTTTTAAAAAGTTAAAAATATTCGGGTGGTAATTCTCCCTCATCAACTCTGCTAAAGTTACAGTGAATGGAAGAAATGAATATGATGAGAATTAAAAGAAGGACACTGGACCAAAATGTGATATACTGTGAAATCCAGTTGACAGGTGGGACACTGCTGCTTTTTCGCCTAGAATTAGATGCTTGTGTGTGAGGCGAGTCTGTCCTATACGGAGACGAGTCAGTTTGACATCCATCTCACGTATAGGTAGAACAGGCCACATACCAATGATAGGTTTGTTAGAACGTAGCTTATTTTGAACTTGAAGGTTCCATGTCTCCTACCAAGAAGAATATGTGTGATTAAAAACTGCCGTCTTAACATCAAAAAATGGAAGTCCGATTCTTAAAAGCGCCGTCGCAGATTTTGCAGCCGAGTCGGCCTTTTCGTTACCAGAAATTCCCACATGACCCGGAACCCAACAAAAAATAATATTAAAACCATCATTTTGTAACAAACGAAGAGTAAACAAAATACGACAGCAATCGGATGCATCCGATAATGATAATTAGGAACTGTTTTCAAGGCGCTTTTGCTATCGGAATAAATGATAAAATTACGCTGAGTAGAAGACGAGACTTTTTGCAGAGAATAAAAAATGGCCACTAACTCAACCGTAAACACAGAGCAGTAGTTGTGAAGACGATAGCTCACTGTATCAGATGGAGTTACAATGGCTCAACAAACACGTCCATCTGATCTTGAGCCATCCGTGAAAACTGGTATAAAAGAAGAATACTGATAGTGATGATGCAGAAAGAGCTGCTGGAAAATTATCGAAGAAGTTGATGATTTATCGGTTCCAGTGAAGGGATTTAAAAATGAAAATTGAGGGATATCCCAAGGTGGGAAGCTAAAAGAGTCATGAACTTTAACGTGAACATTGTTAAGATCCGAATCGTGTAGTATTATTTTGGTTCTCTCACTGAATTGAAGGATGTGAGAGGAACGGGGATCATATAGTTTACGAAGAACAACCGGAAGATACATATGACAAATGGGGTGATTATGAACGGACTTTGTACGGTAATAATATAAAAGTTCTTAAATGAAGAGGGAGTTGATGGCAAATGACATACAAACTCTCTACCGGAGAAGTTCGAAACACTCCGGAGCATATACTTAGAGCAGTGTGGTGTATCGTTTCCAATCGCCGCAAAACTGTATGACATGCAGAACCATACACCATGCAACCGCAATCAATGCGGGAAAGGATGACTGCTTGGTAAATACAGAGTAGGGAGGTCCGATCGGCCCCCCCCCCAAGATGTTCTAGACAGCACTTTTAAAATATTCAATAACCTCTCACACTTTTTCCGCAAATATAAGCCATGCGGAAGGAAGGTGAGCTTCCGATCAAGAATCACTCCCAAAAATCGTATCTCATTAACAACTGGAATTGGAAGTAGTTCAGTA
>JAPMOR010010878.1:0-30185 GCA_026543865.1 Argiope aurantia | reverse complement strand
AATATGCGACTTATCTATGTATTCGAAGCAATTTTAATATTGAATTACAATTGTTATGAATGGTTTATTTTTTTGCTTACAATTGTCAAAATTCGATAAATCGATGTACGTATGGCACTTGGACAAAACAATTAAGCGGTTAAAGCTAGAATGGGTTCAAAAGTGCTCTAACAATTTCTTTTTATTCAAGATAAAGTAGATGCATCATCAAGTCTGCACCGGAAATAAAATTAAGTTAAATAATCAAATTTTCACATTTTTTTTTCTTTGCTCTTAAACAAGTGGTGTATTCTGACAGTGTAAATGATGGAGCCAGCTCAAATTATGTCTCGATGTATTAAAGGTCACTATTTAAAATTGTATCATTTCGCTTATTTTAGTTATTCAAACTATAATTTGATAATATTAATTCCATTTTATAATAAATCATTTTACTTTTGCAATAAGTTTAATTAATCTTAATGCATATCTGAAATCTTTTGTATTCAACTTTTTAATACAGAAATTAGGGAACAACACATTTTTGTTTAAATGTTATCGGAAAAAATTTAAGGATATGCTGAAATAAACCTAAATGCCACTTCATCTTTCGTAACAAAATTGCTTGAGGGATTGCTACATAATAAATTAATTTATTATCTACATTGTTTTATAAATATTTCTAAAAACTAAGCATTTGTGTTTTTAAAAAATAGGTGAAGAAATTGAAAAATTCATCCTTTGTACACGAAGTATGCAAAGAGAAAATATTGTCAAAAAATTTGAATTGAGCTTCATGATTTAATTCTTTTTGAATAAAAAAGATGAGATAAAACATTAATGAAACGATGTTTGGAAATAAACATGAAAAATCATAAAGAAAAGTGTTGCAAACATGGAATTTTATATGCTGCCTTCCAATCAAATTTTCTAATTTATGAACAAAATCCGTATTTCAGAAATATTTTTTTTCTTTCTATATTCATGTAAGCACAATAACTCGTAAAGCAAAAAGATAGATGAATAAATTTAAGTATACCGTTAGAATTGTTATATGGAAAATCTAATTATATCTGGAAAGAATGTTAAATGTTCGACCATCTCTATTGTCACGAGGCCAACTGTTGCGTACTGTGGTGCAACGAAGAAGCAAAAATAAACTCACGCGCAACTGAAAACATTTTATTTCACTTAGAAGTTGTGTGACAAATCCACTCTGTTTTGTTGCTTTACTTTTGTTCGGGGGATTTGATATGTACTTTAGCGTTACTTCTGTTAATCTTCGATCGTTAAATTGAATGCCATTTAAATATTAAATGTTTGTCGTCTTACTTTTGATAAGAACACGCCTAGGGTATAACGGCACAACTTCTTCAGTTTCGCTTTAGTTATTACATACTGGTGAACTTGGACGTTATCTTTTCTTTTTGAAATACTTTGTTTCGATCAATGAAGGCATGTGCATATCAATTGAAATACTATTGATTGATTTATATCTTGTATCAAACATGGTTGATAACACAGACGATAAGTTGAGGTATGCAGAATAATAGCAATCTAGAAATAAACAGAATGGCTGTAAAATCATCCGTTTTTTGGCGATATAAATCGAAATTATGGTTTTGCAACTTGAGGCACAGTTTTCGAGAAGTAATATTACTCAAGATTTAAACAAATATAACATCGTCATTGCTACATTAGACGAAAATGTGCTAGAATTTTTAGTAGATATTTTATTAAATCTCTCAACAAATGTAAATCAACAAAATTGAGTTGAGTTGTCAAAGAACTTCAGAGCTCAGTAATAAAATATCTTAAGTAGCGCGTGAGTTTATTTTTGCTCCTTCGTTGTACCACAGTATAACAAACGGCCACCCCTTTCTCAGTAAGATCACGTGACAGCATTTGCACAAAGGCAAATAATTGTCTTATCGGGCAATTATTTGACATTGTCCAAATAGCGTTTAAATCTGTGTAATTTCGAGCATGTGAATGCCATATTTCAAAGCCGCAACAACTCAAAGGAAATTTAGTCTGTTATCTCGTGACCAGCATTGTATATCTGTATCAAATTTTGGACTCCGCTGGTGAAAACGCTGCCGAAAAATCATGCTTAGTTTCATTTTTCGCTCTATTATGATACACAAAACAAACCCTATCGGGGCATTTACTGAAAAAGTAAAAGGAGAATAGTTCCATTTATACATTTCTGCAAATAATAATAATAATTTTAAAAAATTGAAATCTGCTATTGAAAATTTCAAGTTATAATGCGAGAACATTTTTTACGATGAATTGCTTCAAGTTAGAAAGCGATATTTGAAACTCGGAATCGGAACGGAGACGTTTTGCGTTGAACATTGGCGGATGTGATTTAGAATCCAAATGGACACCTCCTGTGTTTGAAGTTCAGTGTTGCGATTGAGAATCTGCAACACACTGGATACGTTTACGCCTTTTTCGTTCCCGTTGTACAGCTATCTTACGCTCATGTTTAATTCCATAAGCTTCTATTTTTAAATTTTCATCATTCGTTTTTGTTGGTTGAAGGTTTTATCTTTGAAGGTTTGATTGAAGTTTTGTTCCGGCCTTTGTTTGCTCTTTCGTTCCCTTTCCTTTTTTTATTGCAAGGCGTCATTGGGAGAAAGCTTAAGACGCTCCCTTTATGATTTATTCATTACCTACGCGATTTCGAGCTTCAACACTCCCCTAACAAAAACATCATGTTCTTTTTCTGTTCTCATTCCCTTTTCTCGGCTTCTAATGACGTAAGTGACGTAAATGTGGTATCATTCGATAGAGGACATCGAGAGAGTGTATCGATGCCAGTCGTAAAGAGTTTTTTCAAAAACGAGGTCGAAAGCCTCGCTCGAAAATTCAAATTTTTACAACTTTGAGAGCCCGTAACTGGCGAATCACTCGGTGTAGAAACATGAAACTCGTATTGTTACATGCATTTCGGCGAGTAGTATCCAACGATATGGGCAAATGCAATGTTACTCGAATTTGCAAATTTAGAGACCAGATCTCGGACCTTATCGAGACCAGAGTTTCAGTAAAAAAAGTCATTCGACTCTATTCATACAGACGAATATTTAGACGGGTTGCACTCGCCTCTACATTACACAGAAGCCGATATATAACAACTTTCGACCTGACCGGAAGTTGACGTCATCGACATCCCGAGACCCATAGGAATCTATGGTATCGATCCAACATTGATTTGACCAATATTTAACAAAATACGTACTGCGCATACGCAATGAATCCAAATTTTTGAGAGGCTTAGAGAATCCCCAGGGGTACTTATAAGTGAAATCACCATATCTCTTACGTATGTAGTTTACAACGAAAACCATCTGCGTATGCGCAATAGAGGACTCCATGGGAGATCTTCTATAGACAGAACCCCTCAGGGGATCACCTACTGTAGGCGAGTACGGGTGTCCCAATCCCGAGGTGCCCAGAGATCTATACTCCCTTTATGTTTACTCTCCACTGTGCCTTCTGCAGTCTCCTTTTTTCTTCTTTCCCTCGTGGGTAGGCGAGGGAGCTCTAAATGAGAAGAGGTCGCCGCTCTGTTTGCTTCCTGCTTCTCGTGAACAGCAAATACCCCTACATGTTTGCCGTGCGTGGCGAGCCATTAGAGGAGTGGTGCACAGTGGTCCCCGGTGTATCAATCGGCTGGTTGGTTGGTTGGTTGGTGGTTGTTGTTTATTGGCGCAAGAGCCATATTTGGCTATGCTGCGCCAATCATATGGTAAAATTTAAAACCAAAAGATACCTGTTTGTTCAATTGTTTTGTATATTTTATAAAAGATAAAAAAGCTCCTTAAATATCACGATACACAAAGTAAAAACAAAAAGCATTTACAAACAATGGAAAAGTGAAATGTGTTAAATCCACGTATAAAAACCAATGGATTTTAAAAAGTTAAAAATATTTGGATGGTGTTTTTCGCGCACCAAGTCTCGCATATTTACAGAAAACGAATTAAAATAAAAATGACGATGATTATTAAATGAACTACATTCAACCAAAATATGAACAATTCTAAAATCAACACTACATCGAGGACAGACTGGTGGTCTCTCGCCAAAGAGAAGATGACGGTGAGTAAAGCGAGTCAATCGGCTGGTCGTTAGCCACCTGAGTGGTTGGTTTGATAGGGATCAAGCGAAGGGGTTACTCCTTCGGCTTGGCGTTCAGAGTGGTCACTGTCCCCCGGGGGTAACTCTGAGCGTATAAGTACCGGCCAGTACTAATGTAAGCGCCGAGGCTGGGAATGGCCAGAACCGGTGTCGGCCTTCCCTTGTTGGGCTCCGTGGTGGGTGGTGCCGTTGGACCTGAATCCTATTCTATATCGTATGGGCTCTTGCAAGAAATCTCTCTTCATTGGGCAAAATGTACCAAAAGTTTCTCATAATTTAGAATATTTTGATAAGTTTTTTGTGGTAAAACGAGTATCTGAAAAAGAAACATTTCATACCATTTCTCCATTTCTTGTTCAAAAGACAATTTCTGTGACCATCAGCGAAGTTAAATCTATAAAAATGCGTTCTGGCGATTTATTAATAGAAACTGACTCCAAAATACAGTCCAACCACCTTCTAAAATTGAAAGCACTTGCACATATACCTATTTCTGCGAGTCCGCATTCGTCTCTGAACTTCTTCAAGGGTGTCATAACCTGCGGAGAACTATATAATTTTCCTCTTGTAGAAATATCTACCGAATTAAAGAAGCAAGGAGTGACTCAAGTCCGCCAAATAACAATCCGACGTTATGGGCAACTCGTGCCTACCAAGCATTACATATTAGCATTTCATAATCCTAAATTACTGGAATATATATATGCAGGATATATTAGACTACCAGTCAGACAATATATACCATACCCATTAAGCCACTGGCGGCTGTTATGTCAAGAAAAATGCGTGAACCGAGGCGGCGACCATCCCTCGTATGCTCGAACTTGCCCCCTCTGGAAACTGGAAAAGCAAGTCACAATTGTAAAAATAAAAGAGAAAACATACCCCGAAGCCAGGCGTAGGATTGTAGCTCAGACACCTACTCCTGGTGTTAGCTATGTTTCAGTAGTACAAAAAAACTTCTGTTCAAATTGTAACTGTAAAACTGTGTGAACCAAACAAAAATCAAACCTTGTAAAACATCAGATCAGATCAATCCATAAAATGTGTTCCAGAACCTAATAAAATAGAACCATCTACTTCAAAAAAAGGTTTCAAAGAAAAAACTGAAGAACTCGCAGACATTCAAACTCGCTATACGTGTACTTTTGCAAGCAGAATTCCCGATAAAAAGTCCTCCCCATGAAATTCAGTCGCCCTTGAGCTGGCGACAAAATGTATTGTCCACAAAGATTTAACGTCCATCATTGGGGACAAAATAAGTAGCCCCAATATTAAATTACATCCATCAGAGGATGAAGATGAACTGGAGATGAGTTGCAAATCTAAGGCAACTCCAACTAATGCTTTCAATTACTCTCCTTCAAAAAAATGTTCTCAATGGGTACCTTCCTCTCTTGGAATTGTCGCGGCCTTTTTTCCAAACTTCAGGATATCAAGTCAATTTTCAACAAATTTCATCCCATCTGATTTGATGTTCAAGAGACCCTCTTGATGCCTACCATTCCCATCAAATTACGCGGATATAGCTATGTTCGGAAAGATGCAGGCACTGGATCTCAGGGCTCTGGAGGTGTCTGCATCTTCACATAAAATCTTGATCCGAGCATACCTCTCAGTTTGCATATCTCTCTTCAGGCAGTGGCTGTACAGGTCTTTGGTCACGGTCTGCTGTATTTATCTTCCGCCTCATGGTACCATACGTCAACAAGATCTTGACACCTTAGTGGGGCAGCTTAATAAGCCATTTATTATACTCGGCAATTTCAATGGGCATAGTATTCTATGGGGCTCGGATAGGTAGGGTAGCAGATCGAACAGTTTATTGCTAATAACTGTCTCTGTCTGCTCAATAATGATGAGCAAACGTACTTCCATGCGCCCACACGTAGCTTCCCCTGTCTTGATCTAGCCATATGCTCTCCCGAAATTCTACCGATGCTGAATTTGACAGCTTTGGATGAACTGCAGAATAGCGATCACTTTCCCCTAATAATCTACCACGCTGATACCAGCGGTGTGACTATCTGTCCTCCGAGTTTTCTATTCCAGTGGGCAGACTGGAATGCATTTTCCCAACTAGCAGTTATCAATGAGGCCATGGTCAGTAATGCAGAAATTTCGAAAGCCGTACAAAATGTCATTGATACGATAATGAACGCCGCTAACGTCACCATTCCGAAAAGTTCCGCACGTCTAAGAAAATTTCGTAGACCGTGTGAAATGAATCTTGTCGTGACAGTCATAAGAAACAGAAAAAAACTCTGGAATCGGTTTAGAAGGTACCCGACGACTGAGAATTTGATCGCTTTTAAAAGAACCAAAGCGCCAGCTCTCCGCATTCGACGTCGTAGTGAGAGAGAAGCGTGGACTAAATTTGTTTCATCCATCACATTCTCTACCTCCAGTAAACTTTTATGGAAGAAGGTAAAAGCTGCTAATGGGATCTATAAAGAAACTTCTATTCCTGTTTTAAAAACCGGTAATACGACGTATTTGAGCCCATTAGACGTTGCTAACATACTTGGTCAAGCGTTTGCGCAAGTTTCCGCAACCGATTCTTACAACCCTGATTTTTTTCGCAATTAAGAATCACGCGGAACGATTGCTTTTGCGCTTCAATGCCCGAAGTGGCATTTCGTATAACTGGGCATGTATGAGCTAAACATGGCTTTGTCTCAGGTCCATGATACCAGTCCTGGACCAGATGGAATCGCGTATAACATGTTTCGCCATTCGAATACTATTTCCCTTTCCAATATGTTACTGCTTTTTAACAGAATATGGACTGAGCAGAAATACCCTTCATAATGGCGAGAAGCTGTTGCGATTCCTATCTTAAAACCTGGTAAAGAACCATCTGTCCCTCGGATTTACAGGCCGATTGCTCTTACAAATTGCCTTTGTAGGACCTTCGAGCGTATGGTCAACATGCGTCTAATTTTCGAATTAGAGAAACACGGATGCATCTCCCAGTTGCAGAGTGGTTTCAGTAGAGGTCGGTCTAATTTTGATAACCTCATATTATTGGAAACCCAAATTCGCAATGCACTTGTTAGGAGGAACCACCATGTTTCAATATTTTTCGACATAGATAAAGCACATGCCCGTGCCTGGCGCTATGGCACTTTCCACACTTTTAAATTTAGGTTTCAGTGGTAACTTGCCTATGTTCCTACAAAATTTTTTAACAAGACGTCCTTTTCGAGTTCGAGTCGGTAACTCTTATTCTAATGCTTTTATTTAAGCTGAGGGAGTTCCACAAGGAAGTGTCCTCAGTGTCATACTTTTTATTATTCATCTTAGCCAAATTTTAAATCATTTGCCTTCATCTGTAAATGGTACCCTTTATGTTGACGATCTGCAGATCTCATGCCAAGTAACATGGCACTAATGGAGCTACAATTGCAAAACGCAGTAAATAGAGTGGTAGCTTGGTGCAATAACAATGGCCACACTAGCTCCCCAGAGAAAAGCAGCTGCATTCACTTCTGTCGGAAAAGAAATATTCATCAGGATATTTGTATTCGAATTAAAAATATTCCAATTTCTGTGGTGTATGAAGTACGGATTTTGGGAGTAATTGTCGATCGTTGTTAAGCTGTTGACGTCTGATATCCCACAGTTTTCATACTTGAATCATTTCATTGGATTCGATAAATCCTCGACTGCACCTGTTGTTTTCCAACAGATTTTTTTTTCTACCATCGCTATCGGTATTCTTCTTTTGATCCAATTTTCACGGATGGCTCGAAATCGAATGGTCATGTCGGCTGTGACATAATATTTCCATCTGATACACTGAACTACCGTCTTCTTAATTGTTGCTCTGTTTTTACTGCTGAGTTGGTGGCAATTTTCTGTGCTCTACAGAAAATTTCACCCTCTACTCAGCGTAAATATATTATCTACACCGATAGCATGAGTGCTTTGGAGACACTTTCGCATTACGACAATTGGATACATCCGATTACTATTAAAATTTTGTTTACTTTGCGACTGCTGTAGAATGATGGGTTTCAAATCATTTGCTGTTGGGTTCCGAGTCATGTCGGCATCTTGGGAAATGAGAGGGTGGACTTGGCTGCAAAATCTGCATCGACCTTTTTGTGCATGGCTCTTCCCTTTTATGATGTCAAAAGGTCCCTTGTTCATCACTTCTCTTCTAACTGGCAAAAGTTATGGGATCTGCATATCGGAAATAAACTGCATTCTGATAAACGGACATTGCTTTGTGGCCTGTTCATCCTATACGTGAGATGGATGTTAAATTGACTCGTCTTCGTATAGGGCATACGCGCTTCACCCATAAACATCTCGTATTTAGAGAAAATGCGCCTATGTGCAACAGTTGCAAAGTTCCTTTTACTGTTCATGTGTTGATTGAATGTCCTCTTTTTAATTCTTATCCTGCTCGCTTCTTTACCTCAACATCTTTAACATTGCAAGACCTGGTGGGTGAAAAATACCACCCAAATATTTTTAATTTCTTCGATGCTATTAGTTTTTTCACTTGCATTTAGCATCTATTTTCTTCTTTAGTGTTATAAAAGATTAAATGTATTACTTCTTTGTTTTGTATTCTTATGAATCATAGTTTCGATTCTATTCGTATTTTTTTCATCTTTTTTTCATGTGTTTTTATCTTTATACCGCTGATCTTGTTTTTTATAAATCTTTTTATTTTACCATTAGATTGACGCAGCATCGCTCTTGCGCCATAAAACGCAACTCAATCAATCAATCTATCTATAACCTGTAGGATTACTATGGTGAAAGCCCCATATCCCTTACAGCAGATCAACCTTTTAAGAAAGCATATGTTTTCAAAGATGCACAGCAATTAATAATACAATACTGATAAAAGCAGATGAAGATGAATATTGCCATTTATGCTTTATTTATTGCCTACGCGATTTCGAGCTTCAATTATTCGTTGCCTTCAATTGAAGGGCTCTAGATATATTGCAAGCTGATGCAAGACAATCCGCTGCTGCCGGAGAGCTGAATGTGTCTCATAATATTATACATAGGCTGTGGAACCATTATTAAAGGATTATAAGGCCAGTAGAAAGTGGACTCCATATAATCGCAAAATCTTCAGACGATCACTACCTCTGGCAACGTGCCGAACGTCGAAGAACACTAACAGCACGACAGCTGGCATCGCAGCTCTCAGCTACTGCAAGAAGGCCGATTCCGACAAACTGTGTCGCACGACGACCTGTCGTTTGTGTGTCTTAGTGCATGTCAGAGGGTTGTCTGACACGGCGTACGAAACGGCCTCCACCAGTTCGCTTGGGGTTCTGTCAACGCTCTCCGGTATCGTAAATAATTTTATGAACTCTTGTGTGTTCTCTTATCGCTGTAATGGGTACAAATGCAATATTTATAGATAACACCCAACCGCGAAGAGCACGATTGGAGCGGAGTTACTTGGAGTGTGAAATAATTCTACAGATGTAGTGGCTTTATAGATCAGCGGATCAGTATCCCATAGAGTATGTGTGGGACATATTGGGAATACAAATAGCAGGTCGCAGTGTGCGTTAAGAGACGGTCCCACGACCGGAGAAATCTTCAGACGCACCACAATAGACGATCAATGACATTATTGCCAGCATGCCACGCTGTTGTTAAGCATGCGTTTCAGCTAGAGGGTATCATACCCGCTATTAGCGTGGAGTTTCTCTTGCATATTCTGTCTAGCAATTTGGGTTTGTCGCATCGCGACGATCATTATATATGTATATATATTCTCTTTGCTTTGTTGTTTGGTATGTGGTCTGGTAATACCACTACCTCGTGTACAATTTTCACGCACATCCATTCAATAGTTTTTGTTTTATTCCGATTTTTGAATTTGTTACTTATTTTTTTGAGCAGGAGTTTAAATGGTGGAATATTTAAGACTGAACAACAGACGGCATTCATTTTAAAAACTCATCAACTATTTCTCTCTTTTACATACTCCATCTAAATATAATAAATTTTGCGAATTTGTAAGTATGCATTTTCTACATATCCTCCGAAACAAATGGGCCGAATTCAACCAAATTTTGTACCCTTATTCATTACGATAAGAGAAATAATATTGTCAGTATTTCAAAGTACAGAAATTAATTTAAATTTCAATGAATTCGAAATTAACAAAAATTGTCTTTTTTCCTATGTGTGCAACATTTTTAATTTTATATTTTCTTTTAATTTAATGCATGCCTTTGATAGTTAAACTTTATTAGTTGATGTCAAAGTAACGATTTAATGATACTTAAGCGAAGGATTAGGGTAATCGTCCAAATTGAAACGAAAACAAGTAAAGTAGAAATTCTGTGAGCAAAGTAAACAGGGATCTTTACTCCCTTTATGTTTACTCTACACTGCGCCTTCTGCTGTCTCCTTTTTTTCTTTTTTCCCTCGACGGTGGGGAAGGGACCTCTCCATGAGAAGCTGCTGCCGCTCTGTTTGCTTCCTTACAGCAAATACCCCCACGTGTTTGCCGTACGTGGCGACCCATTAGACGGGTGGTGTACTGTTGGTCCACGCGTATTAACACACGTACGATGTATTTCTGTTCGTCGAGACCGAAAACTCCTTCCAACAAAGCATCTAATTCTCGCATTCCACAGGCCTAAATTACCCGAGTATATCAAAGATGGTTACATGAGATTACCGGTGAGACCATACATCCCAAATCCGCTACGATGCTTCCAATGTCAGAGGTTTGGTCACGCTGAAACTTCCTGCCGCAGGATACTCACATGCACCCGCTGTGCGGAGTAAGGACATGAAAGTGAACACTGTGACGCACAAGAAAAGTGTGTTAACTGCTTCGGTAATAATACTTCTTATTCCCGCTCCTGTCCTCGTTGTCCTTGTTCATAATTCTGTTGCTTTGGGTTTGGCATCATAAGGTTTAGCTCATAAGGACTTAAGGTCCATTTTCGGTGGCCCCTACAAAGGCCCAGACCTCATTTCTCTGCATCCATCTGAAGAAGAGGATGAAGATCTGAGAATGAGTTGTGAAATTTCACCAACTCAATCTAATGCTCCAACTATTTCTGATGCAACAAAAATCACTTAATGGGTACTTTCATTTTCTGGAACTGTCGCGGCATCTGCTCCAAATTACAAGACATAAAGAACATTTCTAACACTTTTCATCCAGTCTGCATTGGAATTCAAGAGACTTTGCTGAAGTCCGATACCCCATTTAAACTTCGTGACTACAATTGTGTTCGGAAAGATACAGACAGTGGAGTGAATAATTCCGGTGGTGTCTGTATCTTAACATCAAACCTTTATGCGAGCACCCCTCTTACTTTACATACTTCCCTACAGGCTGTGGCTGTGCAGATTCATACTCGATCTTTAATCACAGTCTGTTGTATATATTTGCCACCTCACGATGTTATTAATCTTTCGGAACTTAACAAATTGATGAGTCAGCTACCAACGCCTTTTCTGATAATGGATGACTTCAACGCACATAGTATTTTGTGGGGTTCGGGGAGTACGAATACTCGTGGGAGACAGATTGAGCAATTTGTTTCTGATTATTTCCTCTGTCTTCTTAATGACGAGGAGAAAAAATACTTCCATGGGCCCACACGCACATTTCACTGTATTGATCTGGCCATTTGTTCCCCAGAACTCTTGCCACTATTAAACTTTACAATCGATGATGATCTCCATAACAGTGATCATTTCCCATTGATAATCGCACATGCTTATAGACCCCTCAGGGGCTCACCTACTATAGGTGAGTACGGATGTCCCAATTCCGAGGTTCCCAGGGATCTATACTCCCTTTATGATTTACTCTCCACTACGCCTTCTGCTGTCTCCTTTTTTTTCTTTCCCTTGAGGATAGGCGAGGGAGCTCTCCATGAGAAGCTGTCGCCGCTCTGTTTGCTTCCTGCTTCTCGTGGACAGCCAAAACCCCCACGTGTTGGCCGTGCGTGGCGACCCATTAGATGGGCGGTGCACTGTGGTCCCCGGTGTATCAATTGGCTGGTCGCTAGGTTAGTGTGCTAGGGATCAAGCAAAGACGCTACTCCTTGGGCTTGGCGTTAAGGGTGGTCACTGTCCCCGGGGGTAACTCCCAGCGTATAGGTTCCGGATAGCACCAAGGTAAGCGCCGAGGCTGGGAATAACCAGAGCCGGTGGCTGCCTTCCCTTGTTGGGCTCCGTCGTCGGGCCCGAATCTTTAGCAATGTCATATGGGCAAACCTAAATCTTCTAACTTCAGTGGGCAACAAAAGACTGAAAACTCTTTTATCGCACATTTCGATAAATATTTTATAATCAAACGCAAATCTACAAATAATGAAACATTTCACAATGTGTCACCATTCCTTGTTGAAAAGGCCATTTCAGGAGCTCTTGGTTCAGTCACATCAACACGTAAACTTCGCTCTGGGGACTTGCTTGTGGAGGTCAATTCCCGCAAGCAGGCTCCCCCTCAGTGGCTCACCTACTATAGGTGAGTACGGGTGTCCCAATCCCGAGGAACCCAGGGATCTTTACTCCCTTTAATTTCGCTCTCCTCTACGCCTTCTGCTTTCTGCTGTGTCTTTCCTTCCCTCGACGGCAAGCGAGGGAGCTCTCCATGATAAGCTGTCGCCGATCTGTTTGCTTCTTGCTTCTCATGGACAGCCAAAACCCCACGTGTTGGCCGTGCGTGGCGACCAATTAGAAAGACGGGTGGTGCACTGTGGTCCCCGGTGTATCAATCGGCTGGTACCTAGTCACCTGAGTGGCTAGTCTGCTAGGGATCAAGCGATGGGGTTACTCCTTGGGCTTGGCGTTAAGGGTGGTCACTGTCCCCGGGGGTAACTCCGAGCGTATAGGTTCCGGCTAGCACTAGGGTAAGTGACGAGGCTGGAAATGACCAGAGCCGGTGGCTGCCTTCCCTTGTTGGGCTCCGTGGTGGGCGGTGCCGTCGGGCCTGAATTTCTCTCAATATCACATGGGCTCTTCCAAAATATCTCCCTTCAGTGGGCGTCCTAAGAATCAAAATTTTGTTAACTTTCAAACGACCAATTTTCATCATTTCGACTCCTTTTTTATAATGAAACGTGTGTCCGAAAATAATGAAACATTTAATAATCTCTCCTTTTCTAGTACAAAATGCTATTGCAGCAACAGTCGGAAACGTGTCTTCCATTCGAAAAATGCGTTCAGGTGATTTGTTCGTGGAAGTCAATTCTAAAAAGCAAGCTCAACAAATCATGAAAATAAAAGCTTTGGCTACATTTCCTGTGACAGTCGCACCTCATAATTCCTTAAACTATACTAAGAGAGTTATTACGTGCGGGGAACTGTTCAATGTACCTCTTGAGGAAATAACAAAAGAGCTTAAACCTCAAGGAGTAACGCAGGTACGTCAAATCAATATTAGACAGGATGGTCAAATTCAACCAACAAAACATTATATTCTAACCTTCCACAGTACTAAATTACCAGAATTCATATCTGCAGGATACATAAAATTACCGGTTAGGCAGTACATACCAAATCCGTTGAGATGCTTTCATTGCCAGCGCTTCGTGCATTCCAAAGTTAATTGCCGCGGGACCCTAACTTGTGCCCGCTGTGCAGGAAAAGGCCATGAAAGCCAACAATGCAACGCAGAAGAAAAATGCGTGAACTGTGGTGAAAATCATACATCTTATTCTTGAACCTGTGAACGCTGGCAACTGGAAAAACAAATTACAATAATTAAATTAAAAGAGAATATATCTTATCTCGAAGCGAGACGGAAAATTGTAGCATTAACACCCAAACCTGGTTTAAGTTATGCATCCGCTGTTCAAAACTCCTATTGTGAAAACTGTTCTTGCACAAACTGTACTAAAAAAGGCATCAAAACAAAAACACAGGTAAAATTGTCTGATACTGAAACTTCCCTGAATAGCACTCCTGATAATAGTAAACCGTCACCTTTAAACCAAAACAGAAATCAAATAAATCCCTCAAGCTAAAGCTCTCCAAACGTGGACTGGCTACTAAAGATCTTGCCAGAAAACTTAAAAAAACAACTTTAAGCAGTTCTGTTGCTCTGGGACTTGCGGATAAAGGTGTTGCTCATAAGGACTTAACGTCCATTTTTAGTGGCACATCAAAAAGTCCCGAAATCATTTCACTCCATCCATCGGAGGAGGAGGATGAATTTGAAATGAGGTGCGATGTCACGCAACCTCCGGACACTGTTCTCACACCTTCCCTTGCAAAAAGACTCTTAATGGGTACCTTCCTCTCTTGGAATTGTCGCGGCATTCGGTCCAAACTTCATGACATCAAGACCATTATTAACAACTTTCATCCTGTTTGCATTGGTGTTCAAGAAACCTTTTTGACACCAAACATTCCTATAAAATTGCGCAGTTATACCAGTATTCGAAAAGATGCAGACACAGGATCTCGCATTTCTGGAGGTGTCTGTATCTTCACATCAAATATTTATCCGAGCTCACAACTAAATTTACATAATTCTCTACAGGCTGTGGCTGTGCAAGTTCACGTACGAACATTAGTCACAGTCTGCTGCATTTACTTACGGCCTCATGATGTCATCTGCCAGCAAGACCTTGACAATCTAGTGGACCAGCTTCCTTCACCTTTTATTATACTTCGTGATTTCAACGGTCATAATATTTTGTGGGGTTCGAATAGTACAAACTCTCGTGGGGGACAGATTGAGCAGTTTATTGCCAATAACTGTCTCAGTTTACTGAACAACGAAGAGAAAACATACTTTCACGAACCGACACGTTGCTTCCATATAATTGATCTGGCCATATGTTCCCCTGAACTTCTGCCATTGCTGACCTTTGCAGTGAGCAGATATCTTTATAATAGTGATCATTTCCCTATTATTGTCTCCCATGCTGATAGAGGTGATGTGACTCATTGTCCTCCGCGTTTCCTATTCCAGCGGGCAGACTGGGGTGCTTTCATGCGATTGGCAAATGTCACAGACTATGGCCAATCCTTGCGACATCACGGAAGCAGTGCAACATGTCGTTGATAACATAATAAGTGCCACAAATGCCACCATCCCGAAGACTTCCCCACGTCTAAGAAAACTTCGTAGATAGTGGTGGAACGAAGCTTGTCGTGACAGTCATAAGAACCAAAAACGGCTTTGGATTATTTTAAGAAGGTACCCTACAATAGAAAATCTGGTTGCTTTTAAGCGTGCCAGAGCCCTTGCTCGTCGCATACGCCGACGTAGTCAGAGGGAATCCTGGATTAAATTCGTGTCATCCATCACATCCACCACTTCCAGTAAACATTTGAGGAAGAAAGTAAAGGCTACTAATGGGATATACAGTGAAACCCACATTCCTGTTTTAAATACAGGAAATATGAGGCATTCCACCCCTTTAGATATTGCCAATATTCTCGGTCAAGAATTTGCACAAGTATCCGCAATAGAATCTTACAGCTCTGAATTTCTGGCAACTAAGAATCGTGCGGAACAGTTGCCTTTGCGCTTTAAAGTCCAAAATACCAGTCCATATAACTGTGCATTCGGAACTGGAAACGGCTTTATCTAAAGCCCATGATACAAGCCCTGGACCAGATGGGATGACGTATAATATGCTCCGCCATTTGAACGCAACTTCCCTTTCTAATCTGTTATTATTATTTAACAGAATATGGATTGAACAGAAGTACCCGTCGCAATGGCGAGAAGCTATTGTGATCCCAATGTTAAAACCTGGCAAGGAAGCATCTAACCCTCTGAACTACCGAACAATTGCTTTGACGAATTGCCTCTGCAAAACCTTTGAAAGAATGGTCAATGCACATCTTATTCACGAATTGGAGAAACAGGGATGTATGCCCCCGTTGCAGGGTGGTTTCCGAAGAGGTAGATCTACTTATGATAACCTCGTATTACTGGAAACTGAAATTCGCAACACATTTGTTAGCAGGAACCACCTTGTCTCCATATTTTTTGACATTGAGAAGGCGTATGACCGGACATGGCGCTATGGAGTACTTTCTAGACTTTATAATTTTGGTTTTAGGGGAAATCTCCAAATATTTTTACAGAATTTTTTTATCACATCGGACTTTTAAAGTTCGTGTAGGTAATTTTTATTCTGATTCTTTTATTCAAGCTGAGGGGGTTCCGCAAGGAAGTGTCCTCAGTGTTACACTTTTTATTATTCACATTAGTCAAGTTTTATCTGTTTTACCTTCATCTGTTCAGGCATCACTTTATGTTGATGACCTACAGATTTCATGCCAGGGCAACAATATGAGTTTAATAGAGCGGCAATTGCAAAAGGCCGTTAATAAAGTAGTAGCTTGGTGCGATAAAAACGGGCATACTATCTCTCCAGAGAAGAGCCGATGCGTTCATTTCTGCAGGAAACGAAATATCCATGTAGATCCTGTTATTAAAATACGAAATGCGCCTATTGTTGTTGTAGATGAGATACGATTTCTGGGATTAATTTTCGATAGAAAACTCTCCTTTCTTCCTCATATTTTAAATCTGCGGAAGAAATGTGAGAAAGCACTAAACATTTTGAAGGTACTCTCGAAAACATCTTGGGGTGCCGAACGGACATCTCTGCTCCATATTTACGAAGCAGTCATCCTCTCTCGCATGGATTATGGGTGCATAGTGTATGGTTCCGCTCGTGCTTCTTTCCTGCCACGGTTGGACACCATTCACCATTCTTCGTTAAGGATTTGTTCCGGAGCGTTTCGTACCTCTCCCGTAGACAGTCTCTACTCTATTTGCAACCAACTACCTCTTGATTTAAGACGCAAAAACTTGTCTGCCTGTTATTATTTCCGCGCAAAATATTTTCCTAATCATCCTATCTCTAATATAAAGTTACCAGTTAATCTTCGCAGACTATATGATGCTCGTTCCTCTCACATTCTTCCATTTAGTAAGAGAATGAAAGTACTTTTGCATGACTCGGGCCTTTCAAATGTTACCATTAAGACTATAGATTTGTTATGTTTCCCCCCTGGGACATCCCAAAATTTTCTTACACGAATCTCTTTGCAGGATTTGATAAATCTTCAAATGATCCAGCTATTTATAAGCACCTGTTTTTGCATCATCGCTATCAATATTCTTGTTTTGTACCGATTTTTACGGATGGCTCAAAATCAGATGGACATGCAATCGGATGCATCCAATTGCGATTAGAATCCTATTTACTTGGAGTCTCCTACAAAATGAAGGTTTTCATATCCGTTTTAGTTGGATCCCGAGTCAAGTAGGCATTTCTGGTAATGAAGAAGCCGATTCAGCGGCAAAATCTGCAGACTCGTTTTTGTCCCATAAACTTCCGTATTGCGACATTAAGAAATTTTTCATTAAACATATTTATTCAAAATGGCAATTAACATGGGATTTAAATATCGAAAATAAACTTCATTCCGTCAAGCCTACAGTTGGTTTGTGGCCTGTTCACCCTATACGAGAGGTTGATGTGAAATTGACTCGCCTCCGTATAGGACACTCCCGTTTTACTCATCGTCATCTCATCTTGGGTGAAAGGGTGCCAATTTTCCCCACTTGTCATATTGCTTTTAGTGTGAAACATATTTTAATTGAATGTCCTGACTTTAATACTCATCGTCATAATTTTTTCAAATCGTCTTCTCTTAACTTGCAAGACCTAGTGGGTGAAAAATACCACCCAAATATTTTTAAATATTTAAGAGCTATTGGTTTCATCAACTATATATAACATCTATTTCATCTGTTTGTTCTTCCTTTTATGTTGAATATCTTTTTGAATATGATTATTTTACATTTACGTTAATTATTGTCCTACATTAAGATAGTTTTTTTAATATTTGTATCGACGCATTTTAAGTGGTTTTCATTGCTTTCACTTGTTTTCAAGATTTGTTGTTTTAAATGTCTGATCTGATTTTACCGTATGCTTGGCGCAGTATAGCCAAATATGGCTCTTGCGCCAATAAACCATACACAACAACAACAACCCGCAAGCAGGCTCAGCAGATACTGAAATTGACATCTTTCAACAATTGCAATCAGTGTTAGTCCTCGCACAACACTAAACCCCTCTGGGGCTCAATTATTATAGGTGAGTACGGGTGTCCCAATCCCGAGATTCCCCGGGATCTTTACTCCCTTTATGTTTACTCTCCACTGCGTCTTCTGCTTTCTGTTTTTTTTCCTTCCCTCGACGGCATGCGAGGGAGCTCGCCATGAGAAGCTGTTGCCGCTCTGTTTGCTTCTTGCTTCTCATGGACAGCCAAAAACCCCACGTGTTGGCCGTGCGTGGTGACCCATTAGATGGGCGGTGCACTGTGGTCCCCGGTGTATCAATCGGCTGATCGCTAACCACCTGAGTAGTTAGTTTGCTAAGGATCAAGCGAAGGGGCTACTCCTTGGGCTTGGCGTTAAGGGTGGTCACTGTCCCCCGGGGGTAGCTCCCAGCTTATAGGTACCGATTAGCACTAGGGTGGATGCCGAAGCTGGGAATGACCAGAGCCGGTAATTTCCTTCCCTTGTTGGGCTCCGTGGTGGGTGGTGCCGTCGGACCCGAATCATTTGTCATATCGTATGGGCTCCTCCAATTGTGGTCCCTTCAGTGGACATAAAAACATTCCAATATCTTTCAACTTATCGAATCATTTCGATCCATTTTATATTGTAAAGCGAGTTTTTGCAAATAACGAAACATTTCAAACTGTATCTCCATTTCTTGTGCAAAAGCCTATAACAGCAACAGTGGGCGATGTTAAATCCATTCGTAACATGCGCTCTGGTGACTTGCTTGTTGAGGTGAATTCTCGTAAGCAAGCCCAGCAGATACAGTATTTGCTATATTTCCCAATGCTTTTAATTTTTGCAAGTCCTCACCAGTCGTTGAATACCTCTAAAGGTGTCATTACCTGCGGGGAACTGTTAAATGTCCCTGTAGATGTAATAAAATCGGAAATGAAACCTCAAGGAGTTATAGATGTCCGCCGCATCACTATACGGCGTAATGGACAACTCCTTGAAACAAAACATCATATCTTAACGTTTCAGACACCCAAACTGCCAGAATTTGTTTACGCAGGTTACATACGACGCCCAGTAAGGCCGTATATTCCGAATCCACTCGGATGCTTTCAGTGCCAGCGATTTGGCCCTTCTAAAGTAAATTGCCGCGGGACTTTAACATGTGCCCGCTGTGCAGAAAAAGGGCATGATAGCCAGGAATGTTCCGCACAGGAAAAGTGTGTGAACTATAAAGGCGATCACCCTTCCTTTTCTCGATCATGCCCGAGCTGGCAGCTTCAAAAACAAGTAATCACAATAAAAATCAAAGAAGATCTTTCATATCCCGAAGCCAGGCGTAGAGTTCAAGTACAAACTCCTATTCCTGGTAAAAGTTACGCTTCTGTTGTCCAAAAAACCTTTTGCGCAAACTGTTCGTGTAATAATTGTGTAAAATTTCACACTAATTCAAAGCCACCTGAAAACATTAGGAATTCTGAATCTGAACATTCCAACAATAGTACACTTGACAAACCCCAGACACCAATTGAATTGAAACCAAAAGAAATGGAAGAAAAAATTGCAAAACTCGCTGACGTTGAAGTTAGCAAAACACGGTATTTCAAAACCGGAACTGCCTTTAAAATTGAAAAAGTCAACAGCTAAAAATTCCGTCGCTTTGGGACTTGCGACGCAGGGTATAGTCCACAAGGACTTGTCGTCCATATTTGGTGGCATGCCCAAAATTCCAGATCGCCTTTCTCTCCATCCATCAGATGAGGATGAGGATTTGCACATGAGTTGTGAACTTTCCGCAACTCTACCACATGCACCTATTAACCTACCTGCAATCTAGAATTCTTAATGGGTACCTTCATTTCTTGGAATTGTCGCGGCCTTCGGTCCAAACTTTCTGACATCAAGACCATTATGAACACCTTTCATCCTGTTTGTTTTGGTCTTCAAGAGAATTTCTTGAAGACCAATATTCCAATTAAATTACGCGGTTATAATTGTGCTCGGAACGATGCAGACACTGAATCTCATAGTTCGGGAGGGGTCTGTATCTTCATCTCTAATTAGCACACCTCTCACTTTCCAAACTTCTCTACAGGCTATGGCTGTGCAAGTTCAGACACGAATTTTGGTCACAGTATGTTCTATATATTTACCGCCTCATGATGTCATTCGTCAGCAAGATCTTGACCAGTTAGTGGACCAGCTTCCTAAGCCTTTTATTCTATGTGGCGATTTCAATGGACATAGTATTTTGTGGGGTTCAGATAGTACAAACTCTCGAGTGCGGCAGATCGAACAGTTTATAACAATTAACTGTATCTGTCTGCGTATCTGTCTGTATCTGTCATAGCGTTGATCTAGCCATGTGCTCTCCTGAACTCTTGCCATCGTTGACCTTTACAGTCAGCAAAGATCTGCATAATAGTGATCATTTTCCTATTATTGTCTCCCATCCTGAAAGCGGCGGTGCGACTCCCTGTCCTCCGCGTTTCCTATTCCAGCGGGCAGACTGGGATAATTTCAAGCAGTTGGCAATATCTCCGAGAACATGGTCAGTACTTACGACATCACGGAAGCAGTACAACATGTCATTAACTGCATAATAAGCACCGCGAATGCCACTATTCCGAAGACTTCCCCACGTCTAAGAAAACTTCGTAGATAGTGGTGGAACGAAGCTTGTCGCGACAGTCATAAAAAAACCAAAAAAAAAAACTTTGGAATATTTTTCGAAGGTATCCGACAACAGAAAATCTGATTGCATTTAAGCATGCCAAAGCACTTGCTCGTCGCATTCGTCGTCGAAGTCAGAGAGAATCTTGGATAAAATTCGTATCCTTCATCACATCCTACACTTCCAGTAAACATATGTGGAAAAAAGTAAAGGCCGCTAATGGAATATATAGTGAAACCTCCTTTCCTGTTTTAAATACAGGAAATATGGTGCACTCCACCCCATTAGATTTTGCCAATATTCTTGGTCAAGCCTTCTCACAAGTGTCAGCAAATGATTCTTACAGTCCTATGTTTATGGCTATTAAGAATCGCGCGGAACGGTTGCGTCTACGCTTTAATGAACGACACTTTTTTCCATATAACTGCGAATTCAGGATGTTTGAACTGGAAACGGCCTTATCTAAAGCCCATGATACAAGTCCTGGCCCAGATGGGATCACATATAATATGCTCCGCCATTTGAATGCAACTTCCCTTTCAAATCTGTTAATATTATTTAACAGAATATGCATTGAACAGAAGTACCCTTCACAATGGCGCGGGGCTATTATGATCCCAATCTTAAAACCTGGTAAGGAACCATCAAATCCTCTGAACTACAGACCAATTGCTCTGACGAGTTGACTTTGTAAGACCGTTGAGCGCATGGTCAATGCCCGTCTAATATTCGAATTGGAGAAAAGCGAATGCATATCCTCGTTGCAGAGTGGTTTCCGTCGAGATCGGTCTACTTTTGACAACCTAATACTACTGGAAACCCAGATACGCAATGCATTTGTTAGGAGGAACCACCTTATCTCCATATTCTTTGATATTGAGAAGGCATACGACCGTGCTTGGCGCTTTGGCATACTTTCTACAATTTTTAACTCAGTTTTGAAGGGAAACCTCTTCATATTTTTACAAAACTTTTTATCAAATCGGACTTTTAGAGTTCGCATTGGCAACACTTATTCATCTAATTTTATCCAAGCTGAGGGAGTTCCTCAGGGAAGTGTTCTCAGTGTCACTCTTTTTATTGTTCATCTTAATCAAATTTTAAGTTTTACCTTTATCTGTTCAGGGATCACTTTATGTTGACGATTTGCAGATCTCATTCCAAGGCAGCAATATGAATTTAATAGAGCGGCAATTGCAAAATGCCGTTAATAAAATAGTAGAGTGGTGCGACAACAACGAGCATACTATCTCTCCGGAGAAGAGCCGATGCGTCCATTTTCGCAGGAAAAGAAATGTTCACTTTGATCCGAATATTCATATTCGGAATATTTCAATTCCAGTCGTGAACGAAATTCGGTTTTTGGGAGTGATTCTTGATCGAAAACTCGCTTTCCTTTCTTACATCTACGACAGAAGTGTGAGAAATCATTGAATATTCTAAAAGTTCTGTCTAAAACATCTTGGGGTGCCGATCGAACCTCTCTACTACGAATTTATCAAGCAGTCGTACTTTCTCGCATTGATTATGCCTGCATGGTGTATGGGTCTGCACGCTCTACGGCTCTGCAGCAATTGGATACCATACACCACACTCCTCTAAGAATCTGTTCTGGAGCATTTCGCACTTCTCCAGTAGAGAGCCTGTATGTTATTTGCCATCAACCCTCTCTCTCTTTAAGGCATTTAAAGCTATCTATTTTATACTATTATCGTGCAAGATCTGTCCCTAATCACCCTATTTGTCATATGAATCTTCCTGTTGGTCTTCGTAGACTATATGATGCCCGCCCCTCACATGTTCTTCCATTCAATGAGAGAGCAAAATTGCTCATGCGTGATTCGGACTTTGCAAATGTCACCGTCACGACAGTTGATAATTTTTGCTTTCCGCCTTGGCATGTCCCATACTTATCAAAACCTGCAAATGGATTCAGAAATGAAAAGTCCTCCACTGCTTCTGTTGTTTATCAGCAGCTTTCTTTATCATCGCTGTCAGTATTCTTCTTTCATACCAATCTTTACAGATGGTTCCCGATCAGATGGGCATGTCGGTTGCGGCATCATAATTCCATCTGATACTCTGAGCTATCGCCTACACAACCATTGCTCCGTTTTCACGGCTGAGTTGGTGACAATTTTCTGTGCTCTTCGGGAAATCTTGCCACTTTCTGAGCGTAATTTTATAATTTATACTGACAGTCTGAGTGCTTTTGAGACACTCGCCCATTATCGCTATCAGATGAATCCAGTTGCCTTACAAATTTTGTGCACACTAAGACTTTTAGAAAACAAGGGTTTCAAAATACTTTTTTGTTGGATCCCAGGGCATGTAGGTATTTCTGGTAATGAAAGGGCAGATTTTGCAGCTAAATCTGCAACATTATTTCTAACGCAATCACTTCACATATTGTGATGCTAAGCGGTCCCTCTTACGACACATCTTTTCTAAATGGCAGGTGGCATGGGATCTGCAGATACACAATAAGTTGCATTTCATCAAGCCCACAGTTGGTTTATGGCCTACTCTACGACAACGTGAGGATTATGTCAAAATGACTCGCCTCCGTATAGGGCATACTCGATATACTCACCGCCATCTCCTTTTTGATGAAAGAGCACCCATATGCTCCAAATGTGATTGTTTTGATTGAATGTCCTAATTTTGAAGTTCATCGTCGTTACTTCTTCCACTCGTCAAATCTTAACATGCAAGACTTGGTGGGCGAAACATACCATCCAAATATTTTTAAATTTTTAAAATCTATCGGGTTTTTTACTGGCATCTGACATTTATTGCCATATTCCTCTGTATAATACTGAGCTTTTAAAACATTTCATTTTCTCTCTATTGTTTTATTGTAATATTATTGTACATTAGTAATTATTGTTACATTTGAATTTCATTCATTCATTGCTACTTTTTAAAAATGTCAGTTTTTTTCTAGAATCGACTATTTTATTAATTTTAATCGCATATTATAAGGGATGAAATTGAACCATACGCTTGGCGCAGTATGGCCAAGAATGGCTCTTGGGCCAATAAACCCAACAACAACAACACACAACACTAAACTCATCAAAGGGTGTTATAACATGCGGCGAATTATTTAATGATACGTTAGAAAAAATCACTAATGAATTGAAGCCCGAAGGAGTGAAACATGTGCGCCGTATATCTATTCGGCGATATGGGCAATTTCTTCCTACTAAACATTTTATCCTTACTTTTAACAGACCTAAATTACCAGAACGTGTCAAAGTCGGCTATATGAAATTGGCCGTAAGACCCTACATTCCAAATCCACTCGGCTGTTTCCAGTGAAACGATTTGGACACTCGAAATCCAACTGCCGCGGGACACTCACTTGCGCTCGCTGTGCAGAGAAAGGTCACGATAGCCAACAATGTTCCGCTGAAGAAAAATGCGTGAACTGCAAGGGCAATCATTCATCCTTTTCTCGATCTTGTGAACGATGCATATTGGAGAAACAAATCGTCTCTATGAAATTTAAAGAGGATATACCATACCCTGAGGCTAGACGTAAAGTCATTGCTCAGACACCCACACCTGGATTAACCTATGATTCAGCTGCACGAAAACAATTTTGTATAAATTGTTCCTGTACAAATTGTGAAAATAATTCTAGTCAGACCAAACTCCCCGAAAAACCATCCGATTCTGATACTGAAAATTCAATAACAAATGTCGAAGAAACAGGGAAAAAAAGATACATCCAAACCCAAATCAAAAGCTAATAATTCGCTGAAACTGAGACTTTCCAAACGTGGCCTTTCTAAAAAAGATATGCCACCAGTCTTAAAAAAATCAGCTTTGAATATCTCTGTCGCTCTGGGACTTGCGAGCCAGGGCATTGTCCATAAGGATTTGTCATCCATTTTTGGTGGCAGGCCCAAAAGTCCCAACCTCATTGCATTGCATCCATCAGAAGAAGAGGATGAAGACGAGAAAATGAGTTGCGATTTATTACTAACTCAACCTAACGTTCCTGCAACTTCTCAAGCGGTAAACCTTTCTTAATGGATTTTTTCCTGTCTTGGAACTGTCGTGGCATTCGTTCGAAATTATTTGAAATCAGGACCATAATAAACGAATTTCATCCTGCTTGTTTCTGTCTTCAAGAAACTTTCTTGAAACCAAATATTCCACTAAAATTACGTGGTTACAATACTGTTCGGAAAGACGCCGACAACCGCTCCCATAATTCTGGAGGCGTTTGCATTCTGACCTCCAATTCCTTTCCTAAAACACCTCTAACACTTCATACTGATTTACAGGCTATAGCAGTTCAAGTGCATCTACGAACACTTTTTACAGTTTGTTGTATTTATTTGCCACCCAATGCTTCAGTTAGTTAGCAAGATCTTGATAAGTTAGTGGATCAACTCCCTGCACCATTTATTTTACTCGGGGATTTCAATGGCCATAGTACCTTGTGGGTTTCTGTTAGTACAAATTCCCGTGGGCTACAAACTGAACGGTTTATCACAAGTAATTGCCTGTGCCTGCTTAATAATGAAAAAAAACTTACTTTCACGAACCCACGCGCACTTTCCACAGTTTAGATCTTGCCATATGTTCGCCAGTGCTTTTGCTGGTTCTAAATTTTGCAGTTAAAAATGATCTGCATGATAGTAATCATTTTCCAATTGTAGTTTCCCAAGCTGACAGTGGTAGTGTTATTCAAAGTCCACCTTGATTTTTATTCCAGCGAGCGGATTGGGCTGATTTCACTCAACGAGCAAAAATTACTGTAACTATGATTAACAATGCAGATATCTCGACAGCAGTACAGTGCGTCGTCGACTGCATTATGAAAGCCGCAAACAAAAGTATCCCTAAGTGTTCACCTCGTATACGGAAATTCCGCAGAGCATGGTGGAATCAATCTTGCCATGACAGTTACAAGAAACAGAAGCAACTGTGGAATAAATTCGCAGGTATCCCACTACGGAAAACCTTGTCGCATTTAAGCGAGCTAAAGCTTATGCTCGCCGCATTCGACGGAGTAGTTAGAGGGAATCATGGATGAAATACGTTTCATCTATCACATATTCTACGTCTTGTAAAAATTATGGAGAAAAGTCAAAGCAGCCAATGGAATTTATCATGATTTTTCACCTCCTGTGTTGAAATCGGGAGATGTAATATCTTCCTCACCTCTGGAAGTTGCTAATAAACTCGGGCGAGTATTTGAAAAAGTATCCGCCTTTGATTCTTATAGTCCTACATTCCTAGCGACTAAGAATCCCGCAGATTTCTTGCATATAATAGTCCTTTTAGGCTGCTTGAGTTAAAAAAAAGCTTTGTCTCACACCCATGATACTAGCCCAGGTCCTGATGGAATCACTTATAATATACTTCGCCATCTGGATGAAGTGTCACTATTTAATTTGTTAAACTGTTTAACAGAATATGGATTGAACAAATGTTTCCATCAAAATGGCACGAAGCTATAGTGATTCCAATTCTGAAACCCGGAAAAGATCCTGCCAACCTTCCGAATTATAGGCCAATCGCTCTGACTAGTTGTATGTGCAAAACTCTCGAGCGTATGGTCAATGCCCGACTAATGTTTGAATTAGAGAAACATGGATATATCTCGCCGTTACAGAGTGGCTTCCGACGAGAACGCTCAACTTTTGATAACATCGTCCTTCTGGAAACAGAAATTCGAAATGCCTTTGTTTGCAGGAACCACCTTGTGTCTATCTTTTTCGACATTGAAAACGCCTATGATCGTACTTGGCGTTATGGTATTCTTCATAAACTTTTTAATTTGGATTTTAGAGGAAATCTCCCAATTTTTATTCAGAACTTTTTAACATCTCGAATTTTTCGTGTACGTGTCGGTAATTTTTATTCTGATCCTTTTATACAAGCTGAAGGAGTACCTCAGGGCAGTGTCCTCAGCGTCACACTATTCATCACTCATTTCAGTGAAATTATTTGTCAGCTTCCTCCATCTGTTAAAGGACGTCAAAATCGAATAGTCATGTTGGTAGTGGTGTTGTTTTACCTACTCAGACATACAGTTACAATTTACCCACATCATTCTCTGTTTTGACTGCTGAATTGATTGCAATAATATACGCCCTTGAAGTGATTTCAACTTCTTTTACACGAACCTTTTTGCATCTACACTGACAGCAAGAGTGCTTTGGAGTCTCTTTTCAATTTCAGTAATTTAATGCATCCGGTTGCTTTGGAAATCCTGGTTTTTCTTCAATCCCTTGAAAGCAAAGGGCTCGAAATTCTATTCTGCTGGGTTCCGAGCCATGTCGGAATACCGGGAAATGAAATGGCAGATGCTGCAGCAAAATCCTCAAGCACTTTTCATGAGCGAACGCTTCCGCATGAGGATGCAAAGACATGTTTTGCTCGGCACGTTCATATGTTGTGGCAACGATCTTGGGATCAGTAGATTTCAAATAAGCTACTCTCCAGCCAATGATTCGCTTATGGCCTACCATCCCTGTGCGTGGGCTTGATGTAAAATTAATTCGGCTCCGCATTTGTCATACCCGCTTCAGTTATAAACACCTTTTATTTGGTGAACCACGTCCAACATGTACGACATGCCAGACAGTCTTAAGTGTACGTCATGTTTTAATCGATTGCCCTGTTTTTGATCATCGGTTACGATTTTTTAATACAGTTTCTATGGACATGCGTGATCTACTGAGTGAGAAACCTCACCCTAATATTTTTAAATTTCTACAAACAATTGGCTAGTTGCATTTTATTTAAGTTTTTGTTTAATTTACAATCCTTTCTCGATTGTCGGTAATTAATAAACTTTTAATTTTTTCTTCACTGTTTTTTAAATACCTTTTTAATGCATCAGCTTGCGATTAGAATTTTTAATCTTGCCTAGTTTTTAATCGGAATAACATTTATTTTTAATATCTTCGAAACGCTTCTTACCGTTTGATTGGCGCAGCATGGCCAGAAAACCTAAACAACCAACCAACCACATGCTCATAGAGGTCGTGACATTCAGTTACCACAACGTTTCCTATTTGAATGGGCAGATTGGACTGCTTTCACACAAATGGCAGAAATCAACTGAAAATATGGTTAATACTACAGACGTATCTGAAGTAGTAAAAAATGTTCTTGATTGCTTAATGACTTCTACTAATAATACCATTCCTAAATGTTCGCCCTGTGTGCGAAAATTTCGAAGGCCGTGGTGGAATGTTGCCTGCCGTGACAGCCACAAACAGCAAAAAAAATATGGAACAAATTCAGAAGGTACCCTACTACAGAAAATCTTGTAGCATTCAAAAAAGCCAAAGCCTTTGCTCGTTGCATTCGTCGACGTAGTGAAAGGGAATCATGGGTCAAATACATTTCGTCGATTACATCTCGTACCACAAGTAAACAGCTTTGGAAGAAAATAAAGGCTGCCAATGGAATTTATCAGGAGTTTTCTTTATCAATTCTGAAATCTGGAAACATAACATATTCTTCTCCATTAGATATTGCCAATATTTTAGAGCAGACATTTGCGCAAGTTTACGCCGATACTTCTTATAATTCTAAATTTAGGGCGACCAAGATTCATTCAGAACGATGGATTTTGAACTTTCAAACTCGCAATACTCTTCCATATAATTGCGAGTTCAAGATATTTGAACTGAAAAAAGCTATATCCCTAGCACATGATACCAGTCCTGGCCCAGATGGAGTCACAAATAGTATGCTGCGCCATCTGAATGAGGTATCGCTCTTTAATCTCCTGAATCTGTTAAACAGAATATGGAATGAGCAGAGTTTTCCATATCAATGGCAAGAAGCGCTCGTTATTCCCATTCGAAAACCAGGGAAAAACCCTTCAAACCCTATGCGCTATAGACCTATGGCCTTAACAAGAATTTAAAAAATAACCGAAATTTCAGGACTTAATTTGCCTGCCATTGAACCTGCTGATTTTCTTATCTTCCCATCATGAGGTATTCACAAGTTTTCCTTTTTGAATCCTTTCTCTGAGTTTGTGAAAGATAAAATTACTTCAGTCATTTTACAGCCACTCTTTTGTTCTCATCGATGTCAATATTCCTTGTACACGCCCATTTTTACTGATGGTTCAAAAACAGAGGGACATTTTGGATGCGGTATTATATCTGATACTGTCATAAACAGTGTCCGTCTGCATGCGTCCTTTCCAGTCTTGACAGCCGAGTTGGTGGCAATTGCCCAGGCCCTTCATCATATTTCGTTTTCAACTCGGAGACTGTTCTGCATATATACTGACAGTATGAGTTCGCTGGAAACTCTTTCCCGTTTCACTTATGATATGCACCCAGTTGCTGTTGAAATCTTAAAACCTTTGCAGACTCTTCAATGTAGGGGCTACCACATTTTACTTTGCTGGATTCCCGGTCATGTAGGAATTCTTGACAATGAGCAGGCAGACCAAGCTGCAAAAACTGCGACTTTTTTCTCGAATCACAGAATACCATATTGTGATGCAAAGAAATCCGATGCATATCGAGTATTTTCTCTATGGCAAGAAACATGGGATTTATGCAGGAACAATAAATTGCATTCAGTTAAACCTTTTATAAGATTGTGGCCAGTCTGTGCGTAGGAAAGATGTTATATTAACACGCCTTCGTATAGGGCATACTCGGTTCAACCACAAGCACCTACTATTTGGTGACAGAGCACCTATGTGCTCCACATGTCGCACAGATTTTACAGTTCATCACATTTTAATCGACTTACTTTTAATTAACATTATTTAACATTACTTTTAATGTTCATCGTAACCAGTTTTTTCACACATCACCGTTAACTGGCACTGATTTATTGGGAGAGAACCATCATCTAAACATTTTTTAAAAAGAAAATTAACCTCTTTTTTACCACATGAATGGCGCAGTGTAGCCAAAGATGGCTCTTGTGCCAGAAAAATACAAACCAAACTAAGCAAAGTAAACAGATGTTCGATGACAGGAATATAGTAATCCAAAATAACACGAGTGGAAGAATCGGTAGTCCAATGAAAACATCATCTGCAACAAAAAGTATCTTTTCAATGATGCCAGATTCAATTATTTGCGATTTCTTTGTCACTTTTTATTAATTTTATAAGTAATTGAATAGTTGATGACGATACTAAAAGAAATTTATAAATACGTCAGTGTTAGGGAAAGTTCAGACTTAAAACAACTCTACCTTATTTTTTATTTTTGATATTTCTGTTTTATTTTGTAATTTATTTAGCAATGATTTTTATTAGTTCAAAAAATTCTGAGCCTGATTTAATTAGTTTAAAGAATAGTAGCAGTTTAAATCCTTTGTCATTGGCATCTTACCTGCGTCTTCTGG
>JAPMOR010010867.1:0-21613 GCA_026543865.1 Argiope aurantia | reverse complement strand
ATTTTCAAAAATATTTGATAAGGTATATTTATCATTTATGTGGAATAATATTTTCGGAAGTTATCACGGAAAAACGCCACAATGCATCGTAATTTTTAATTAAAATTTTTAAATAATTGCTCCGAGGTGCACATTCCCACCCTACCAAGATATATATGAATCTTTTCACTCAAATTTGTACAAATATTCATCGTATTACTTTTCCGCATGCAAAAGATTAATCAATGTTATTTGTTTTTGTATTCAATTGCTTATAAATGTTTTTTGTTACTGTTTTCTATATATATTAGCGTTTAATTTTTTTGTTTGTTTCTGTATATATTAGCAATTTTATTAGTTTGAAGAAAAAAGTTAATTTGATATCGTTATAAATAAGTGAGATTCAATCCTTCAAGTAATTTTTATTTTACATAATTATTTACTTTATCTTAAATTTAATTTCTTTAGTCATAATTTTGAGAGTTGTCCATTATAGTTACTACTAAACGGATTAAGAATTTGAATAAGCTTTTATAATTTATAATTGGCAGTCATGTGAAAATACTCTTTAATATAATTATCTATTTTTCTAAAAAGTGATTAAAATTAAATTTTAAATATAAAAACTAAATGTAAAAATTATTTAAATTTTAATCAAAAAAGCTAAAGTAGATCTTTAATCACACAAAAGCCTTAAATTAAACAAAAATTTTAAAAAATCATTTTTCATGTCTCTAAATAATATTTCCATGAATGCTAATTTAATAAGAACTCAAACGATTGATTATAAATTAATGCAATTAATTAAGTTCACTTATTTGTTTGAATAACTTTATATTTTAACATGTTAGTTTTATTTCTCTAATGTAAAGATGAATTAGACCTTTTATTGAAAATTCATTTAAAGTGAATTTAAAATTTAAATTGGGAAATTTGATCAATTTAAAATTTGTGTATGAATGATAAAAGAAAAATTTTTTGGTTGTAGTTAAAAATAGAAAAAAAAAAATGTTAATCTTTTAATGTTAATTATTATTTAATAATTTTATTTAATCTTTTTTTACAAAAGACATGCATTAATCATAACACCTGACATGTACATTAAATATATACTAATTAAACATCACTTAAACAAACAAATATAATATCTGATAAGCTAAACACCTAGAATAAACAATAGAAATAGGAGAAAATCTGAATAGTGCAAATTACTTTCCGATATAATACTATTAATATAGTATTTAAGAGCTTTTTAAAAAATGGGACTGAATCCGTGAAACACAATTAAAACAGAACAACAAAAAAAAGAAAAAAAAACTTTTTATGGTAGCTTGAATTCCTATTTTTAAATTACATAAGTGATACAATTATGAGGCTGTATCTTAACAATTAAAGTTTAGCGAGAATAGTTCTAATTCTCTCCAAATACACAATTACATATATATATATATATATATACCCATAAAATATTTTAAAACATTAATCAAAAATTACTATTTTAATATTTGCTTACACACTTAAAAACGAAATTAACTACTTTAAGTTAGCAAAATGATTACTTGAAACAGAAATCATGATTATATACATTTATTATTAAAAAAAACTGAACCTTACTAAATTATTAAAGAAGAGCAAATAAAGAAAAATTTTCATATAAAAATATTCAACTGTTACATAAATGTGCTTTTTAAAAGATTTGGAAGATTTCGATTTCCCCTTTCTTTACTTTTTTTTATTTGAGATATGTCGGCAAATTTTTAAATTAACATTCTTAATTATTTGATTTATTTGTACGATTTAACTTAGATATTTCACAAAGGAATATCATTATAAGCTTCACAACAGTAAATGTAGACAATCTGCACTGTATCAAAAGATTTGGTTGAAACGAAGTCATTTTTGAAACAAATAACGAAGCAGAAAATGGGCAGAAATAATATTATATAAACATAATTAAAAATTACATACCTTCGATAATGATGTGGTGTTCTGTCTCTTTGCCTTCGATTTTTGAACCAATTGCTCACTTGAGTCAAGGTGAGTCCCGTTTTCTTCGCGAGTCCGCGTTTTTCGTCCGGAGTTGGGTATCTGTTCCGTTTGTAGCAATCCTTCAAAGCAATACGCGATTTCTCTTTAAAACAATAAATAGTCTCTTCACCATCCCAAATGGTTTTGGGCAGAGGAAACTTCCTTCGAAGTCGATATTTATCCACAGCACCTAGGGGTCGTCCTCTGATTTTTTCAGCCTCCCTATAATGGGCCTTGTACCACATTTGTTGAAGATCATTATGGTATTTGGGGTCAAAATTGTGACTTTCCAGAATGTTGTAAAGATCTTTATAGTTCCCTCTATGGAAAGCCACCAGGGCCTGTGCTCTAAGAACAGATTCATTACATCTCAGCTGGTCATTTGGTGGCAATGACCATAAGAATCTTCCCAGCCTCTCAATGTTACCAGCTTGTTGAAGGGCTTCACACATGCAGGCCACTTGATCTGAAGAAAAAGTAAGACCATGTCCGGACAAAAGTTCATTAAGTTTGGAATTTGGCGATTTAGTGGCGCAATATTCCGTGGAAGCACCGCCGCTGGTTCTGTTGCTGTTCTCGTTGTTGCTTGTGGTGTAGTCGATTCCGCAGTTCTGGGATGAAGTTGTGACATTGCTTGTGGTGTTGGGAGAGCCAGAGACGCCGGACCGAGCGGGGACGTTACCGGAGTGGATCACCGGGGTTGTCCGCCGGTTGTTACCGCCGTGGTGGTTGCGCGCCACGGCGGCAATGTTCGCTGCGGAGATTCCAACGGTGACTGCTTCAATTGTCTCGGGTTGGAATCTCAGGGACTGAGGCGGTGGTTGCCTGGTCCCGCTTCCGTAGCAGGAGGCGTTTTCAGTTTGCAGTCCAGACATTAATCGATAATAGGAAATCTTCAAGACGTTTAAAATTATTAGAGGATGCGGGAAAAAAAAGTTAGATATTCATCCAAGGCGAAATTTTACAAGTCTTCACAAATTTTCACTAGAGAAAGCATTTAGTTTTTCAGAATACCAGAAATAATTGCATTTGCATTCATTTGTATATGAAAAGACGATTCAGGGATTTTTTTTTTCTACAAACATGAAACAAATCAAGTTTAATCAGAATGCTGAGTAGTAGTTAAAATTCTGACCACGTAAATTAGATGATGAAGAATCCAATATGCCAGGAACCATTCATCCATCCGTACAGAAGAATGATGAATATAATTCTCTAAATGGTAATATCTTGCATTCTAAATTCTGCACATAGGTATACCAGATGCAAGTACAGAGCTCTTTCGTCAACTCCAAGAGCACTAAATGAAATCAAACCTTTCTTACAAAAACTCATCGAAGACAAGGAAAAGAAAGAAAAATCACTTCAGAAAACTACAATAAATTCACGAGCATCGTCTTATATATATTCCATTTTCTTTCTAAAAAAACATTTCACCATAATCTGGCTATCTACTAATGCACAATTCACTTAAATAAAAACGCCACCTATGGCGAAAGAAAAAAAATGATATCAACAAACAAACAAACCAGGCGAATCTGCTTTTAAAAGTCAGTTTAAGGAGGGAACTTAAAAATCATCCAATTATCCGCAACAGCAACGTTTGTAAATAAATTTCAGAGGCAGGGGCGACCGAGGAAAGAATGAGTGAGGTCCGGGGCTAGCTGCGAAGTCACACTTTAATGATGTACCGGGTATCTGGTTAGAGATCTGGTTACGCGGAACACACGGGCGGGACGAACGGCATTATAGCTTTCGCAAATGATGGACGTGTGAACGGCGATCACTCCGGTGGGGTTGCCGAGCATCTGCCTCCTCGCCAATCGATGCTTGGCGATGTCGCTAGCATGGATCTCTGGAGTGAAATGGGATGTTTGCTAATTGTGTGTGCAGTAGCTGATGTCTTGGAGAGAGTTAAAAAGATAAACGTGAGCATGAATTGGGAAATGTAAAGAGAACATTGTAGAGTGTGCTTTCTATTTTCAGCAGCGCTATTAGAGAAGTACGTCATAGTTTATTATTAAATGAGATATGTTGCCATCAATGGATTTTTTTTTACCGGCAGGTACACGTGATGCTATTAAGATCTCACGTTCCTCGACGGAATTAATTTGATAGATTTCTTATCCCCTCTCCCACCTTTGATAGTATCACTCTCTCTCCTGCTGTTTTGTCATGGCATGAGTTGTAGTTGATTAATGCTAACAAGAGGGAATCAGTTCAGGTAATGAACATCACAGATGATCTATAAGAATCACAGGTACTACTTTCCCATTACTTGAAGAAAAAAAAAAGACAACCCTTTTCCCTCTAAAATTCCAATCTTAAGGAATCCAAAATTTCATTTTGTCCTAATCTTTAAGCTTTAGTAGACGAAACTCAGAAAAGTAACTTTGAATAAGGACATTCATTTAGAAAAGCTAGACGATGCTTTCCCCTTATTTTAATGGAGATTGTTGGAAATAGCCTTTCAGATTTGGACCGCCCGTAGAGGTAATTGGTCATCTGTCCTCTCAGTAGTAACCAGGTTGCTTTTTTGCGGTTTTACCACGTCTGAACCCTAGAAAAAGCTTTTCATCGCAGTTTTTTTTTTTTTTTCTTTTTTTTTTCTGAAATATTAGTTTACTAATTCTGTAGGAGAAAATATTGAATTAAATATTAAGACATTAAATAAATTGCAAATAGGATAACTGCTGAATTGTTATTTAGCACATTAAACAAAATTTTGACAATTTTTCAATCAAATTTGTAATTAAATAAATTTCTCAAACATTACTGAAGCTGTAAATTTAATTCTTATAAGGCTTGATCACATCATTGCGAATTTTATTTTGCTATTTTTCTAACTCATCAATTTTGATAAAATGTGACGATTTATATATCATGCATAAAGATCCAAATTGTTTATATTTCCTTTTTAAAAATATTCCCATTTCTTTGTACATAAGACAGACATAGTTCGTCAACGGATTCTGAGACGACCACATTTCGACGACTCCATCTCATTAAGGGGTGAGACGCGGAACGATGAGTGCATTTCCTGTATTCCCTTCGATCTTGGATTTTCCCTATTACATACTAGTAAACGTAAACATCTCCTCCTTTCACCCCTATTTTGAAGAATTAAACCCATCCTGACGCATGCGCAAAAGCGCGGAGGGTTTTACAATCTGTTGCTGAACTATATAAATGTTTTCATCCGAATATTTTTGGAAATGATTTATTTCCAAAGCTAGAGTTTAATCCAATCTTAAGGAATCCAAAATTTCATTTAATCCTAATTCTCATAAAGTGAAATTCATGCGATTTTTTTTAATCTTCTATTTTATGAAGGATTTACAGAGAAATATTTAAAATATTGGGCAACGAGATTTGTATGCATTTCTACGTTTCAAATTTCATTTTGCACGAAAAAATTTTGAAGATATTTCAGTCTGTCTATATAGATTGTTATTAATAAAGGATTCGAGCCATCATTAAACCTTGTGAATGATTATCAGAGAGCGCCTTTTCAACATTCCATTCAAGTTTTATATTTAATTAAAAAACAACAATAAAAGTTAAACAATATTTAATTTAAAAAAAAAAGACAATTGGCATTTTGATGCTATTTTACTACCAAAATCGTAGACCAGTATAAAACCTTTAAGTGAATCCATCAAGCAATCAGCTGCATTTCGGTCTCTTTTGAGTGAATCCATCTAGCAATCAGCTGCATTTCTGTCTCTTTTGAGTGAATCCATCTAGCAATCAGCTGCATTTCGATCTATGTCTCCATATGAACGTGAAAATAATAACAAAACACACACACAACAAACTAGATAAATGATTACGGAATTTAATTGCAGTTCTGCGTCAAATTTTAGAATCGTTCGTTAAGACTCCAAAATACATACTTGACTTTTTTTCTTCTATTATGCTATGAAGTACAAATGTGTTAGTATATTAGAAAATCGTGAGAGAATATTTTCGCTGCATTTTATTATGATTATAGGATTAATTTGTAGAAACTTAAAGCTTAATTAATTCCTTAATTAGACTAACATACTATTTCGTCACTCGAAGATTATCGATAACGAATTCTTCATTTTAAACTTTGGTCAAAATTTATTATGAACAAGATATATATTTGAATCAAAAGACATTTTCTAAATTTCTATGTTTCATTTTTCTAAAAGTATTTTTTGCAGACTGTTAGATATGAAAGCTCCAGATAACGATGGCATCGAACATAGTATCTCGCCTTCAATGAATTTTCATTTGCTTAATATAGTTTCATTTCGTTTAGTTATATTAATATTTTGTTTTGAAACGGTATGAATGCTATTGTGAGATGGACCAAGTAACTTTGAACAGAATTCAAATAATGTTCATCAAGGGGAAGAACTTATAATTGAATTACCATGATTTACAATCTGAAACATGCTAAATCTCATAGAATTCTTGGGCTTATTACAATGCTATATTAAAGTATAATTAAGAATAATACCATTTCTTCGATGCTGCATATCATAAGCATTGCTCATAAAGTTTTATTTCATATTGTCATTACTCAGAATCCGATAGATGGCTCTCGGCTTGGACTGGTGAAGAGTTGATGAGAAAGATCACTTAGTAATCTCATAGGATTTTCACTCATAGAATTTTCAAAATAAAATTTCATAGACTTTTTTTTCATGTGGGGTAATGGAAAGATTATGTATATCTATCTGATGCCTTGCAGTAATTTACGGGATTTAAAGCAGCATATCACTGCTATTATTCAGTCTATAATTCCTGAAACGCTTACAAATGCAGAAAGTGAAATTAGATATTCTTGGACATACTATATGCAATCAAAGGACTCGCATTGAGATTTATTTATTTTGGCGGTTCTACTACAAGACAAAGACAATTAAAGACATTCTGTTCCTATTTTAAAAAATTTGCTATCCGTCCATATTTTTTCAGACATAAATAAAATTTCGATTACTAAACGGATGGCTAAGAAATTCAAGGATTTTTATTTTTGTTGTTTAACGAGAAAGACAATTGGCAAGAATGGGCACTACAAAGTTTTAATTTACTATTAAACACATATTGACTGTTAGATAATAAATCCTTTCAACGTCTGTTTCTAATATAGTAAACATCATAAAATTTTGATAGATGATACAATAGCTACATAAACTCGAAAATTTTCATTTTTGATGGCATTTTAGATGACTGTCTTGTAGAATGAAAGAAAATTGACAAGGATAAGAAACGAAAATGACCAGTTTAGTAAAAAATATCTTTTTTTTTTTTTTTTGTAAACTATGTTTACTTTCGAAAAGTGTCCTTAACATAATAATAATATAACCTTTTTTCCCTTACTTAATGGCTGCTTTTTGCATAATCAAACATAAATTATACAACAATCGATTTAAAAGACTGAAGATGCGTTGCTTTTCACCTATAGACATTCATTGTTATTTTGAATAACTTTTTTTCATTATTGTAAATAACTTATCAAAGAAATGCAAGATTTTTACCAAATATATTGTTAAAATATCGAAGACTGAATGGTCTGAAACAAACAGCACAAGAAATAAATTTCAAAGATTTGTTTCGACTTCATTGCTAACATATTGGATAGATGTTGAATTTTGTGTTGAAATATGTATATAATGAAATATTAGAAATTAAAATGGACTGCAATTGTGTGAAGAAATTCGAAGATTAAATGTACATTTAAGTTTTGAAAATCTTATACAATTGGAAAATAATTCGATTAATTGATCAAAGAAGTAAATAGGTGGAAATATCCAGTCATTTAAAAAATGAAGTTATTCTGTATGAAAAATATGTGATGCCGTGGAATTATTGCAGCAATTGAAAGGCTTTGTTCAAATCTTAATGATTTTATTTATGTCAAGTGGAAAAATGATTGAATATTGTTACTCGCTTGCGTAAAATTCAATTCTTATTCAAATATATCTACACTCATGTCCATAAATTAAAGATAATGCAAGTTCAGGAAAAGAAAGAGTCAGAAGCAAAACAAATGTGACTTATTTGTAAAGTTAACAAAACAACAAACAAAAACAAACAAAAGGTATTAAACAAAAGGTAAAGAGCAAAAAAGATGCTATATGTTTGATATCATTAATAAAAATTGCGATATTTTGAACCCTGGAGTAAATTACAAAAGAAAAAAAAACTATTTACAAAAACAAATATTACATGGTTGGTATGATGGTTAATACATAGTATGCCTCCCAGACGATGTAATACAGTCTGTGCAACGCCTAGACATGCTGAGTACCAAATTATCTATCTGATCTTGGGGAATATTACACTACTCATCAAGCAATGCTCTCCGAAGTTCCATTAGACATGTATGAGGTGGTTGGCCTGCAACTGGTCGGCCCCACACTTGCTGTACTGGATTCAAGTCAGGTGAGAATGCTGGCCAGTCCATACCGGTGATTTCCTCCGATCGAAGACATTCGCTTACGATGTTTGCACGGTGAGGACGGGCGTTGTCATCCAAAAAACGAATTCTGTGCCCATGGCAAACTTACATGTTGTTCCAGAATGACGTTCCGATAAATTTGGTTCCAATTTGAACATGCAGGTCAGTTCTGGAACCCAGAATAATTCCTTCCCAAACGAGCAATCCTGTACCACGACCCTGTATAACGGTGTCATTCAATGATGTTCTTTCGGTGGTAATGGGCACCGGGCACTCTCCATATGAAAATCCGGCGAGAATCAGACTGCAATCTAAACCTGGACTCGTCGGAAAATATCACACAATCCCACTGTTGTGGTGTCCACAATTCATGCTCTCTACTCCAGACTAACCGCAGGCGGCAGTGAGTTGCAGTAAATGGAACACATCTGATAAGCCTACGAGCATATAGACCAGTCTGTACACGGTCTGCCTTGAAAACGTCATACCAGTGGCTGAAAAGAACTGACTAGACAGGTCTGATGCTGGGTTCCGTCTGTTTCTTTTGGCAGTAACTGCCAAATATCGGTCCTCATTCGGCGTTGTAAATCGGAGGCGACCTGCGCTGTAACGTCTACTCACATTACCATCATCTTGGAATCGTTGCCAAAGTCTGGAGATGACACTCTGGGGTATTCCAAGATCCTCAGATACTTCCAGCTGGGTACGCCCACATTCCAGACGGCCGATAATTCTACCACTTAAAAAATCATCCAAATGCGTCCTTTGTGTCATAACTATGCGGTTATTGCACTGAAAGGCTTATAAAGCACTTGCGATCAATTTTACTCCTTTGCCCGTATTCCTTATACATCACTCTCTTACACTCCCGTCATTGTGACGTACTATCGGTGCTTCTGGTAGCTTCCTGCAATTTGCATATGATTTTTAAAGATGTGTGTAGTCATTTTACGGATGATATATGTATTTTAGAATTCGATTTTTGTGTAACTCTGAATTACCTTTAATTTATGTACATGAGTGTAAAGAAAACGATGCAATGATAGAAATGAACGATTCAATCAGTGGAGGAAAAACACTCATCTAAATAATAATTAATGAGTATGTTGTATATAAGCATAGTTACATTAAAAAATATTAATGTTTTTATTATACATTTATCATATTATAGCAAATTTTGCATCATTGTTTCAATGAATAAAATGTTTTTTTAAGCAATATTACTTCTTTAAATTATTTAGGTTTTCCTTTATATTCTAAAAATTGATCTCTTTAGTTATACAGATACAGATATTCCCTTATATACTTAAAGTGACTGTCCACCTTCAGATGTTATTCAAATGGTTAGTACTCACGGTGCCAGATTAAACTCTATGTCCTCTAGATAGTGTAAGTTTGCCCTCTCCTCCCTCCCGCAATTTTTACTCTAACTTCCTACCTCAGATATTTTCAATGGCTTTTAATTCTCTATATAAGCAGTTCTATCTGGCAAGTTCTGATGAATTGCCAATCATTTAATAAGGGCTCCCTTATTGGGAGAGATGGTTTCAATATTTCTTATCACCCTTTCTAATTATAATTTTAATAGAAATAATTTTAAAAAACATTTGAATATAATCTAATTACTATTTAATTATAGAATCGGGTATTTTTTAAATACAACATATTTTTTAGAGTTTTTTTAAAAAATGTATAAAAGATAATTAGTCTCTGCTTATAATAAAGGTGACTCATTCTGTTCGTATTTTGATAAAAATTAGCTTTTAAATCCCTTTCAAGTATTGTTTTGAGTAACTAAGAATGCCATCGTTACCAAATCCTTTCATTTTAAACAAAATCATAAAATAGATATTTCTATTTATGG
The DNA here is from genome assembly GCA_026543865.1 of Argiope aurantia. NCBI lineage: Eukaryota > Metazoa > Arthropoda > Arachnida > Araneae > Araneidae > Argiope > Argiope aurantia. The sequence continues at coordinate 11,306 of JAPMOR010010867.1, read as the reverse complement.
TATTAAAGTTACAGGCATGTATTAATTGCTTTAATTATAAATCAAATTAGTCGACTAAGGCTCTTAAGTTAGGGGGATGATTTGATATATTTTTCTTATTTCATTGCTGCGAAAAATTATCATTATATGGATTTATTATTAAATTCATTTCTTTTGCATTTTTATTATAAATTTAGTAATAAATTTAAAAATTGTTCGGAAACTATGTATGCAAGATCGGTTTAACTTTTCAAGTGACCAATAGGTGATACAGATTTCAGTGCCCACCAACCTTCCCCTTCCCCTTCCCCAATTTCTAAAAACCAAGAATACCAAGTATTTTTTATCGATTTTACTTCGAATATTATAGAAACAGTTTGTAAATAACAAATATTATGACAAACTGTTGTAGCAAAGCCTATTATACACATATATAGCATTAAATTACTTACATTTTTTTTTGTACTAAAATGTGAAATTAAGCGAAAGCATTACGTTATTTAAAATGCAAAATACTTTTTAAAGTTACAATATCTAAACTTATGTTATTATAAGGATTAAAATAACAATAAAAACATAGGATGCGTCAGCTAATAGTGACGTTAAATAAATTTCACGGTCAAGGAGTTAATTTGTGAGAACGAACAGCGGGGCTGGGAGGGCATAAAAAATGCATCAAAGCAAATCGTTTTTTTTAGTAGAAAAACGCCTATTTCCCAGCAGCTGTATTCAAGGTCATTTGGAAAATGACCACAAATATTTCGGAATCCCCCCTCCCCTCCATTTTTTTATCTTAGAAAATAGACGTCCGGTCCTCTGTGGCCCGATATGCGCGTTCCGGCTTTTGTTTAGATTCTTTGGAGGAAGGCCACAACTCAGTTTTATTTCGAATTTAGTAATGTAATTTCTTTTTGTTATCAATAATTAATTATTTCAAAAAGTAATTTCATAATTTCGTTTTTCAGTTCTTAAAAAACTATAATCCTTGAATGATTAAAAAATTTCATAATAAAAAAAAATATTTTTAAATGTAGAATTTTAACAGTGATTTTTAATTGAAAACTATTTTTTTTAAGTTTTATTTATTGTACTTTTATGCCACTTACAATTTTAGTAGTAGCAATTGTTAGAAAATTTGATAAGAAAATTATTCTTTGAGGCTGCGAAGCCCGAGGTGTTGTCCTCGAGTAAGTACACGGGAGGCTCGTTTTCCCTGATTAAGTTAAAAATAACTTTTAACAATATGATAAAAATATTACTAAAATCTTTAATACGATAGCTCTTTAAAGCTTTTAACTTGTGAAGTAATCAGCCAGGTGTGAAAAAAGAACATTAATTTTATTTTTTATAAGTAAATATAAAAACACGAATAATAATAATAAAAAAAAAAATTTTTAATCCCCTATATCGACTCTCACTGTATCATGCAAAGCATTTTGCGAGTCGGTAAAATAATAATAATAATTAATTTATTATGCGTACAAAAAATTAATTTTAAAGTAATTTTAAACAAATCTATAAGAAAACTACAGTTTTTCAACAAAATCTAAATGATTAAAATATGAAATTTACTTGAAATTTAATAATAAAGTAGAATGTAAAAAAAAATTATTTAAAAAAAACCATAACTGGTTATGGTCACTAAATATAAATGTCAGGAAAACTTTTAAAAGACCACCCATATTAATTCTATTTTTTTAGACCGCACTCATCACAAATGTCGCTTCATTTGTTTGTTTTTATCTTATTTTGTTCCATTTAAGTTATTGAAGAAAATAGCAAAAACTGGAATTAACAACTGTAAAAAGCATTACTTAGTTCTGCTGATAATAACAGTACGAAGGAATTGCTTAAAAAGACCACAAATTGTTATTTTCATTGTGTGTAAACATTTAAATTACCGTAATAAAAGACCATTATTATCATACCACAAATTGTTTTCGGACCACCCTCTTCGCAAATGTTCACGTTATTTATCTGTCGACGTCTCACTCAAACTATTGAAGTGATGACATTTTTATATAACTCCTTTTCGCCAAGTCATTGGCTGAAATTCTGGGTTGGCGATGTTTAGATGCTCCTGACTACTATACAACTTTCTCAAAAATATCAATGCCAAATCATCCTACAAACCGCCATTTATTGCTGATAGATTCTGAATCCTTCATTAGTAACGGCAACATCGTGATGTTTCGGAGTTCCGCAGTGTGACGAAGTAGTTAGTCTACTTTGTTGGTGCGCAAACTTTTAGGAATCTTATTTTCTATCACATCATAATTTAAAACCAAAATCATTTAAATTTTTTTTTAAATAAATGAATAACTTATTGCAAATAGATTTCATTCTTTACAGAAAACTTTAAAAAAAAAAAAAACATTTGTAAGCCGATTACAAATGACTTGCAATTTAAGATTCCTTTGTATTCTTGAGTATAATCAGTTTTCTATTTCTTATTCATTTCATTCAAAGTCAGTTTTTACTGGAAAAATCTTTTTTAAAAACGACGATTATCAAATAATAGGCATTATACATTGTATCCAGTTTTTGCAAGAAAATCCTGGTTAAGACATTTTGCATAGGTTGATGCAACAACAATATCGTTTTTTTTTAAATTTTATTTTACTTTTTCCCACCTAATATATAAAATACTGGTTTTGACACAATGAATGAAATATATGATATATACTTTCCGTTTTGTTCCACAAGAGTTTCCTATCATTCTTTTTAACTTCATTATCCACATTCATAGAATTTGATAAGGATTTTATCAACAAAAAAGGAATCCTGGAAAAAATGCTTAAAATTTTATCTGTCATGTATTTTCCATTTTGCTCCAAAAGATTTCGTCCTATTTTTTGAAACTCCTTTATCCACATTCATAGAAGATAAAAGGTCATATCAGAAGATAAACACTAATTTTGAAATAATGTATGGAATTTAATCTAAGATATACTTTCTATTTTGTTCGACAACGAGAATTTGTCATCATTTTCTTTATTCCTTTTTTGCGACTTTATTATTCACATTCATAGGAATTCAAGGGCTTAGTAATAAAAAAGCTAAATTGACTGAAATCTCCCTGTTTCATTATCTTTATATATTTTTATCATTCCAAAAATTTTGTGAAAAACATGATTTGATTTAATAGCATAAATTCGGATTCTTCATATTAGATGGATAATTTTTTCAATTCCTACTATTAGTTTACACTCACCCAATAATATTTATATATCTTGTTCAAATTTTCAATCATTAATAAAATACTTTTTATTCGTCCACTCAAGTTCAAATACGTTTTTTTTTAACTTGTAGTGGATGACACTTGGTGTTAATACAGTTTTTTCAAATATTAATTCATTAATTATTAAATTTAATTAACTTTTAATACTTTAAATAGAGTTTTAGAAGTTTATAATGAAAATAGAAATCGATAGACAGTAGCTCAATCGGTAAAATGCAGGGATTTCAGTAATTTTCACGTGAAGATGAAGAATGCGAGTTCAATTCAAGTAGGAATTGACTTAATTTTTTTTATATATATATTGCTTGTTTCAAATCAATTCCAACATATTCTTCCGAATAAATTTTTAACATGATGATTAGTTACTATATCATTAAAAGTATGCATAATCTTCTATTGTCCAAGAGAAAATTATTACCAAACGATTTGCATATTCAATATGTTTTTCTTTTATTGCTCCATCGTATTTCATTAATTTTAAATAACAATTTTATCGTTTGGTAGTTTGTAAGTAACTCAGAATGCATAATTTTGTAATTATATCAATTTAATCGCATAATCTTCCTTAGGAAGAAATTTAGCTTTAAATCTTCTGTGTTCTTATTCATCACTTTTTCTTCAAAATCTTTTCAACTGATTTTATGGCAGGCAATTCAAATTTTATCCAATTTATCATGTTTTAAAAAATGGATGACTTTTAGACGTTAGAAGCTTAAACTAAAGATTTGATACACTGTGTTTACTGAATTTTTGTCAGTTAATATAAACTTAAATAGCAATTTTTTTTTTTTTAAATCCAGTTTTTGAAACTGTTTTTTGATTTTTAAAAAATGTATATGAAACCTTTCTTTAATCTCATGAACCAAAATATCGCATTCCAAACTGGGTGTAACAATTATTATATAGTCATTAGTTAGAGATTAAGTAGACAGGTTAGTCACTTTTTTGTAAAAAGAATGTGCAAAAAAAGAATTTGGTAAATAAATTCCGACAAGTGAGTTATAATTATACATCTCCATATGCTTTGCATATTTCCTAATAATCAAATGCAATTTTCTCCTCTTTATTAGAAATAAAAAGAAAAACAGCATGAAAATTATCTTTTTTCTCATTTTATCTCAAAAATCAATACCAGATAAACAGCTTCAAGTAAAATTATTGGCAACCTGCATAAAAAAAATTTAAAAAAATGTTAACATAATAGATAACTAACATCAAATGAAATAAATCGCATGACAGATGATAATATTTCAGAAGTCTACCTAAACTATCTATTTTTGAAAACCGCAGTTATTTTTACACCTACTTAATAAAATCATTGGAAATTAAAAGCGAAATATAGTCAAATTATTGATAGCTTAGAAAATAACTATTGTGTTTTATGAATTAAATCCATGAATCAAGAAAAAACAAGATACAAGAAGTAAGAAAAATATCATCCATTTTTATGTGGTATTAACCGCTTAGTTCAAACACGAACATAGAGCTTCACTTTTATTTAAAAATGTTCTAAAACAAGCTTTTATTATAAGTGTAGTTTAGTTATATTGCCTAAGCCTAGTGTTTTAAAGTAATTCTAGGACTATTTTGGAACGGATCTCGTAATTTTGAACCGCGATCAGATGACAAGGAAAATGCCTGAACTGGCACTTACCTCTCCAAAATTCCGCACCACACCAGCGGAAGGACGTTTGGCCCTGCTTATATGACGGTTCTTCGGTGGAATCGGGTCTTAGTGGACACACCAGTCCCGAAGACGAAACCGTACCACCAGGCCATTACGGCCTACTTTTATTATAAAGACGGAAATAAATATTTTTATTAAAACTAAAGAGGTCAAAACTAAGTCATAAAAGCTTGAGATGTCGATAGATATTCTCTAACTAAATTGAAATTTTAACCACATTTATAATATATTGAAAATGTGATTAAAGTATCAATATATTTAATTTTCATTATTAAATTTTAAATAAATTTCAATTTATAAAATTTTAATGACCATTTAAGAATTTGCTTCTCGAATTTATTAACTTATTGTTTTTTTTTTTTTTTTGATATCGCATATTTTTGCATTTTGTTTTCTAATTGCATAGTTTATATAGAAAATTTTTTTTCTACTTTATAATAAGCTCACAAACGACAATTTTGAAAACCTTTATTTGTATTGCTTCTAATTTTTTAGACATTTTATATAATACAAATTTTTTTAGTATTAATATTAATAAAGCCCAATTCCTTTTTTTCATATTTACAACTGAGTGTCGAACTTCCATACTGAATTAAAATTCATCGATATATGATTATATAACGGAAGCAGTAAAATAATATATTGTCACGATAATACAATTTCATAACTCTGCAAATAACAACAGCAAGAAATAAATTTAAGAAATCAATCACAGTATTTAATTTTAAAACATGAAACAAGTCGGGTCAAATAAAAATGTGTGAATATAAAAGTCTATAATTTGATCTGGAAAAAATATATGGTTTTGCGCATGCGCTTTTGCACATTTGATAAAGTCTTCTGTGTGAAGCAGCCGTAAACTCTATATCTAATTTTACTTCTATTATACTATTTATTTACAATTTTTTTATCTAACTATTTATTTATCTAATTTCAAGGAGCTCATTTTTATTGGGCTGAGACGCTTAGGAAGATATAATGCATTATTTCGCAATGCCGAGACCCTTTTGTAAGTAATCACTGATAATGCGATATAATATTTTCGGAATATTCAATAGTATATCATTACGCCCAGCATATTAGTCTTGAATATAATTTTATACTTTAAAAGTACATGTCGATATTTTTAAATTTAATTTCAAGTAACTATTATTAATATTTCGCGTTTTAAAACTATTTTATTTATCTAATTTCACGAAGCTCTTTTAATTACGCGAAAATGCGTAGGACGACGTAATATATTATTCCGCAATGCTGAATTCTCTCATATCTTTTTAAATACAATGTCAATTCCAATTGTGGTTCAAAAAGCTAGTTTCTAATCTATTAGAACAATTTTCCAAATGGATATTTATATCTATTTCTAAATGGCTTACAGAATTGGTTTGATGTTGTTGAGTTAATAGCTGGATTACTGAAAAATTACAATGTCTGCATTAGTCTCATTAGTTTCTGTTATTTTTTACTAGTATCATGTCTTAGTTTATAAAATTTTCTTTATAAACTAACATTTTAAACATGAAAATTCACATTCTTCTGAAACTTTTAATTTCTAAATTTTAGATCACTCGGAGGACTCTACAAAAAAATGCAGGGTATTGATTGGTAGATCTTTCATAAGTTAATTGCTGAAATGGTCTAGAATGAAAGCTTTTTAAAAAAAGTGATATTCATAATTTTATAACTGGGTCAGTTTTAGTCGCAGAAGTCAGAAAGTTTTTGGTTTTGAAATTTATAATTGCTCGAAATATTTTACTAAACATAAAGGTTATAGCAGGGAGACTATAAAAATTTAGGTATCGTGATTTTTACAACATTACATTTATTGAAAAAAGCAAAATAAAATATAGTTTTTTTTAGTTCACTTAGAGCATTTTTATAAATGTAAATATACTAGGCGCCTAAACTGACCAGATGTTCATATTATTATTAATAATATTAATTTAATCATGCCAACAGACTCTGATGAACAATAACTAATCACAACAAAAGAAAATATTATGCAAAAAGTTTATCTCTTCAAATGACATTTCTGCATTAAATATAGAACATTCTTCATTGGTCTCTAAGCTTGGAAACCGGGAATCAGTCATGGTAGAAGTTGAAAGTTCTGTCATAATTTCTTGTTGCAATATCTCTTAAAAATTTAAAGTGATGTTGGGAAGATGACCATCAATGACGTATCAAATAAGCATAAAATGGCATGAAAAATAAAAATTAGGGAAATTTGCAGTCATTCGGTTGATAAAGATCATATTGAGGTTTTCCTTCGTAAAGGTATTTGAAGTAATATTTTTCAGATTTCTTAAGCAACTAGAGTGTAGTAGGAAGCAGCGATGCCATTTATGGTAAATCAACGAAACATTTCCTTTCGTATAAATAAATATTGGCGAATTCAGATTAGGGGTTGGGGGGGGGGATCTGATTCTTTAATTTCACCATTTGTTTTATATCCGATGATATTTATTTATGATGATTTAAATATTAACTGTTGGAACCCGATTCAAATGTCCAGTGTTTTGCCTGTTTGGTCCCTCTCTTGTCTACATCTACCGTCATTAATTATCTACAATGATTAAAATGTCACTTCACTAATTATTTGGAAAATCAAATAATAAGCCAGATGTGTTCAGATGAGACGACTGTAAACTAATGTGCCGTTTTCTGTGTATTCAGGTTCTTATTGGATTGACAATGCTAGTTTAATGCAGATCCACCTGTTAGAGGCTTTTGTTTGAGAACATAATAATTAATTTATTTTAACTTTCGCCATTTGAAGTTCTTATTTCCTTCAAAGAAACTCAACAACGAACGCTGAGATGGGGGGGGGGGACACATCTTAGTTTGGAATAGACAATAGCAACAGAAGAACGCAGTAATTGCCACAAAACGTTACCCATTTTCAAAAGTGTCCCTTAATCCAGTGAAGTATGAAGAACCGTGAATAGTAAGAGTTTTGAGCTATTGTGAAGCAGGACATGTGCACGTACTGTCTGATTTGCGAGTCGAACGGTTTACAAACCGTACGCGAGCCACGTTTTTTTACTATTCTTAAAGTTATAGTTAAAAAAGTCTTCTTTCTTCGATACATAAAGTACTCTGAGATTTCATTCATAATTTAAAATTAAGCTAATAAATATCGGCGAAGATAGAATTTTTTCCAGGTGAGGCAGAATAACGATAGATCTATTAAATTAGTAGTAATGTAATTTATATTAATACTTAAACTTGTATTGGAGAAAATCAAAACAATTATCTTTTATTTATTAATATTTCCATTATTAAAGAACAAGAAAAAAATGAAATATTTTATGTCATGTTGATGTCTTATTTTGTTTCAAAACAGAACAAAGATAATCTAATAAAATATTTTCACCAAGGAATATTTATTTACGTTACGGTAAAGAAATATCATTTCTTTAATTCCTTGAAAATTTTGAATGTAATATAAATAACCGTTTTTAATTCATTCTTTAAACTCCGAAGCAGAAATGTACGCAATTCTAAGAACGTACTGTTCTGAGAATGATATTCTTCTTCAACAAAATAGTTATAATGATAGAATCAAATTCTTATCACAAAAAGATAAATATATTATTAAAATAAGTCTTCTATTTTTGAGTCTAATTAACTGATTATTGTAATTTATTTTGGTAAAAATCAATTATATCTTCCGAGACATGGCATATCACAAGAAAAGAATACAGGTAATTTGATACTGAATTGCTTTAATGCATTTTTGAAACAGTGCTGAATTCGATTCAATCTAAAATTTTACCACTAATTATATATAATTTTAAAAAAAGTCCTCTGTTTTGATATATATCTTAGCATAGGTAGTAAATAGGAATTATATAAAACTGTAATATCCATATTTTAAGAAACAATTTTATGAGATATTTTTACTCGCTACTTATTTTGAGAGGATAAATATTTTACAATATCGTTTTAGTACAAAAGAAGAAAAAAAATTTCAATCTTAAAATTAGAAAATATATTCGAAAAAGGAGCAATTATTAATCATAAATAAACATAAATCAAATTTTAAAAATTATACAGCATCTTTTAGGGACATATTTTAAATCCTTATGTTTTTGTTCCACTGTTTTTGTATAAAATTTTAAAGAAGAAATGAAAAACACAGAAATACAATAGAATCGAGTTTTCGCGATCCTAATTTTATCGAAATCCAGGTTGTTTAAAGGATTTGAAGTGTTTTACACCATTAAAAAAATTAATTTTTCTATTTTAGAATCATAAAATAAGATTCATTTTATAATTACCGAAAATTTTTAATATTAAAAGTAAAAATACAATTATTTCCTGAAACAACCATTGCTCTTTTATTATCACATTACTACAACAATTTTTAGAGAAACTTAAAAATTTCGAACAGTGCTCAGATAATGCAAACAAATTAATAATAATTATGCAACCCCTTTACCAATATGCACATAAGTAATCTGGATCCAAGGTGACGGATTTAGAATGCATCAGGCAAGCCCGAAAAAGTAATCTTGAAGAATCGCTATTGGATACTTAAACTTGCTTTCTAATTAAATGACTCCTTACGTTAACAAGAAATTAGATGGTTCAGGCCATGGTGGCCTAGTGGTAAGTTCTCGGCTTCGGGACCGGAGAGCTCCAGGTTCGAAGCCCGATTCCACCGAAGAGCCATCATGTAAATGAGTCTGGTGCACTTTGAATCCGTCGGGGCAAAACGGCCTCCCGCGTCCTGTGGTGTGGAGAAGGGTACTAGCTCAGGTGTCATCCTTGTCATCTGACCGCGGTTCAAAATTACGAAATCCGTCCTCAAATAGCCCTAGTGTTGCTTTTAAAACGGGACGTTAATATAACTAAAATTTAAAAAAAACTAATTAGATGGTTAAAGGGTGGCAACAAACATGTTAAACTACAATTTTTGTTACAGATATATTTTGATACAATGTTTGTTAAAGATGTTTTATATTGGTACTCTTTTTATGAGTTCTAACTATTAGATAGTTCTGAATTAATTGAATCAGCTGTTTGAAGATGGGTACAAGGGCCAATAAATCGAAACTTAAATAATAATGTACACAAAATTATATTACCTAATAGATGTTCAATGTTAGTTACAAAAAAAAAAGAAACAAAAATCACGAAGTAAACCACTGATTATATAATCTCATATCAAAAATTTAAAAAAAAAAAATCTAGATAATTTTCCGGTTAATAGTTTTTAGACTATTTTCACTTTTTAAACTGTTGATGTAATTATATTGACCTGCCATCGCTTTGTTTAACAATATTGTTAAAATTTGGCACCTCCCTGAAATTTACAGTTATGATGTCGGTAAAAATTATTTTCAAAACGATTATATTTGAATTAGTTTCTATTTTTAGCTGAAGATTAATTCGCCTTTTAGAGCTATATATCATAACGTTTGTAAATATTGAATGCTAATTGGATTATGAATTAACTTCTATTTATCTATATCTATACTTATAATAAAGCTCAATGTGTGTGTGCTGGCACTCTACAGGCCAGACCATCCAACCTACAGCTACCAAATTTGGCACGTGTATACCTTGGAGGCCGGGAATGTGCACCTGGGGGTTATTTTTCCGAATTTTTAATCAGAATTTTATTTATTTAAAAATTAAGCGATATTTTGCCGTGTTTCAGCTATAACTTCCGAAAATATTACCGCACAAAAAAGATTTTCACATGAAGTTAAAGATCAAAAATTTATCTTTTAAATGATACCAATTTTTTAACCTTAAAATTAAATTTATATTTTTAATGAATTTTTAAATAAATATTTTAACTATATTTTTCAATATTTTAACTATATTTTTTTCGTACAAAATAAAAATAAAATTTAAGCTGCACGAGCACGTTTCGCATTCACGGGGAAAAATTAGCTTTTTTTAAAGTGTTGCTTGCCATCACATTGGTTAAAGCTCCAATTAAAAATAAATTAAATGTTTTTGGAAATGAAATCTGCAAAAATATAATTTTCGGCACGTGTCTGTAGGAAATGAAACAAATAAGAAATGTTATTTTTTCTAAAAAATAAATTCAAGAAAAATTATTTTATGATCTTTTACACTCTCTATATTATTAATCCAATAAATGAGTTTTATTTTAAAGCAAGTTTTGTTTAATATGAACAGGATATCCATTCAAATCAGGGTCACACAGCTAATTTGTAAACCTTTAGTAAGACACAGATCTGCTAAAACGGTCTAAATGGGGAATGATTATATTTTATGTAACTTGATTCATTAAATGCTCTAATAAATAACGAATTTTTGATTTTATATAAAGCTTCTGCTGTGGAAATCACGAATAACAAAATGTTCTTGAAACACTAATATTTTAAATAAAAAGAGTTAATTTCCAATCAACTAAAT
>JAPMOR010010863.1:24457-47416 GCA_026543865.1 Argiope aurantia | reverse complement strand
AGCAATGTTCAACAGCATAACAGTCAGATACTTTCATACAGATACTTACTTCATTAAATGATTATAAAAGAAGTAGTCTTTGGAATAAAATGAATTGTATATGTTTAATAGATTTCCATAAAGAATGATTTCAAATGATGAGCTATTTTTAAAGAAACAGAGACGAAATCTATTATGAATTTAGTTATGTAAAAGAAATTTCTTAAAATGTGTATTTCAATGTAGTTTCCCAGTAAATTTAATGATTTTAATTTTTAAAGGGAAGGAAATTTCGTTGTTGAACTGACATTAACCAAGATGACACAAATAAAAATTTATTTTAAGTTCTATTTTACTAATATTTACAGCTGATAAAAACAATCCCGTCTTCCTAAGAGTTCAAACTAGCTTTCAATTAATAATAATAGTCCAAATGTTTGAATAAATTCTCCAGCTGCTGACTGAATGAATGAAAAACTGTTCCAATTCGGCGAATTTATTCCAGAAAACAATGTTCTTTAATGCGCTCCAGAAGAAGTAGTCGCTGAAGGTAAGATAGGGTAAATATGGAGGCCAATCGATAGCAATACCAAGAAACGTGAAATGATTCTATTATCGAAATATTTCTCAAGAAAAACAAAATTCTGCAGTACAAACAAGGTACAGAATGGTTCTCGCATAAACTTTCCAGTGTTTCATCTATTCTTTAACACACTAGCATGTTCCCTTTTTCAACAGTAAAAAATCCGAATACCAATCTTTCTACGATTCAGGAGAACCGTTCAAGAGAACCGTTTCGTGCTTCCCCAGCCATTGCAAAAATGTGTCACTAAGCATGCCACTAATAATAGCCTAACCACTTATATTAAAATAATATACTACGTTTTAAAATATCTTTTAGTACACTGAAATAATTCACGTAACAACACCGGAAATATCCGAATACTGAGAACACTACGCTTCATAGCACTTTTTTGGTAGAATCGATAAGTGTTATAACATACCGCGCTACCTATCGTAAAAATTTGTAACTAATAAACATGCCACTAATAATAGCATAACCATCTATATGATTATAATATAATCATTTATCAAAACAAACATACCGCTATTTTCATTCTTCCACCGATTCCCATTGCAGAAATATTTCATTTTAAAATGGAGAATTCATTTATAAGATATATTGTATTTGGTTTTCGAGGGAAAGATGGCTTTTGAGATCTTGGGGTTTTTTCAGTTCTATTAAAGTTCCGATTTAAGCAACACTAGGCTATTTTGAGACGGACCTCGTCATTTTGAACCGTAGTCAGATGACGAGGACAACACACGAGCTTTCATCCCATCTCCACACCACGCCGAACCACCGGGAGGACGTTTGGTCCTGAGGGATTTAACGTAAAACAGACTCTCTTACACTACGGTTCTTCAGTGGAATCGGGTCCCGAACCCAAAACCCTACGGCTCACGAGGCGTGGCCTTACCACCAGGCCACCGATGCCCATTTTTGAGATCTTGGATCTCTTTAGAAAGAATCATCATGTAAATTTCAGTTTACATTCAGCAGGCTTATAATCTCAACCCGTCATGCAGGTGATTTTAGCAATTTATATCACAGAACCTAAAATTCCGTACAATCATTGTGAGAATCAGAAATGGTCTATGTTGATAACGTAATTGATTTATCTATGTGACATATCTGGCTTATGCATATATAGAAAATTTGGTTTTTAGCATTATAATGGAACGGTGCTGATTCCGATGATGTTTGTAAACATTGTACTATAAAATTTTATAAGAATCCATTAAAGCGACTTCTTTATGTACATGCATAAAGCTAGAAAAACGTATTTTGAGAAAAACTGAATGCAAAACACTTTTCATAGATGCTCCAGTTAGTTATATCTTCATATGTTAATTTTTGGAAATTTAATTTTTTACACCTATTTATAAAATTCAAGGTATTTTGACTCTGATAAAAGGTAGAATTTCATTTTATCTTCCCATACAAAACTAATTTACCTTATTTTTCCGATTTTATCCTATTAGCACAATATATTGTATAATATTCCCTCGATGTTCGAAATTCTGAACCCCGGCCATAGTCGGGAAGATATCATTACAATCTTGTTCGGCCTTTTGTACTAATAGGGACTTCTCAAATTATATTATTTTATAGTAAAAGCTCGTTTTTTAAAAAAAGAAGTCCGCTTTTCTTGGTACACAATATCTAAACTTCATCGAAACGTTTCTTTCTATTATAAGTGAACAATATTATTGTAAGTGGTGCCATGCATAATATGAAAGTATCTGACTATTATGCTGCTGAACCTTGCTAACAATATTGAAGACGGTAACAAACAGCCATCTAGGAATTCCACTAGTAAATTTTACTTTCCTTTCGGCAATAGTAATTGAATTTGATGTTTTCAACTTGGTGGAATGCTTGGTTTATTTATTTAGTCGTTGTTTTCTTACCTACTTTTAGTTTTTGATTCTCAAATATATCCTAAAACTATAGCAGTAATACATTGTATAAAATTCACCTACGAATATTATCGAGATAGAAATTCTTACCTGAGAGGCACTCGACGACGATTTTTGGAACATTTTATTTCATTTGAATTTGTCTTTTAAGTATCTTAAGTAGCTTCCTTGTATCTTCTTAACTGTCTTTTTTGGATCAAAAGAACAATGTGGTTATCCAAGAACTGAAAGAATTCCCTTCCTAAAACTAGTAATATTATATGTTGAATGACAACTACTATTTATTGGTGTGACTCTTTTATTCGAATATTTCAATCGTCATTCAAAATCGGATTGCTGATCAATAAATAATCTCTGATATATCAGAAATTTTCTGTTACAAATCTACTTATATTTTATGAGGCTTCATGTTAGATATTCTGCCTTTTATGTTGTTGTATTTTACGTGTTTATATATCTAAACTAGAAAGATAAATTTTTAATTTTAATGAATATCTAAAAGAATTTAAGAATTTCTTTTTGTTAAAGCAAAGTTAAATTGATAATACAGTATATTGAATGGCAACTACTGTTTAGTCTTAAAACGGTTTTATACGAATATCTTAATCATCATTAAAAATCAGATTGTTGATCAGTAAGTTGTGTCGTGCTTGCAATGGCTAAAAAATAAAAAAATGTGTTGAAATCACTTAGTTTTATGGAACTTAATCTTAAATATTATGCATAATATTTGTTTTATTTATTTAATAGCCACCTTTGGCGACCAGCCGGTTCGCCAGTATTACCGCTCACTACAATTTTCAATTAAATATTTTAAGTAACTGGTTTCTTAATAGATTCTCAAACAAAATATTTTTAATCTTCAAATTTTGATAGTCATACCAAACTTATACTGTTGTTTAGATCGTTTCGTTCAATTTACTATATATATTTTGCTAATTTGTTGTCATTTCCGGTACAACTTCAACTTTAAATTAAAGTGGAAACGATGAAATTGCAATTAATATAAAGATATTTTTAAATAAAACCAAGCGTTTTATTTTATTTATCATCTTTATTGTTATTTGTTTATTATTATTATTACTGAATATGAGTATTGCAAACAGAATCGCTCGGTATTTAAGTCTTACGTGAACTACAAAATATTTTTCATAATTTATGTAATATCTAAAACAATAATTCAGCAAAAATTTCTCAGATTCAGCATAAAATTCAGTTTTTAGTTTTGCTTTCAAAAGGATTGAAATGAAATCAATAATAATATTTTGTTCCGGCCTATAAATATATTTCAAAAATTATGAAGTTTAAATTTAATGCAGTAAGGTATCATATTCTGAGAAATATTCTGGACACACCAAATTTTAAATAAATGAATGAATGTTTCTACGATCAACTAAGACTTATTAATGAAGTTTTGAATGTTAAAAATTTTGAGAAACCTGCGCGCTGATTGGCGTATTTTCTTTGAAAAGATCGATGGAAAATCTACTATTATTCTTTTTATATTGAATAGAGATAGTCAAATTTTCATAAATCAGTCAGTTTAAGTGATTGATTTAGTTGATTGGAAATTAACTCTTTTTATTTAAAATATTAGTTTTTTAAGAACATTTTGTTATTTGTCATTTCCACTGCAGAAGCTTAATGTAAAATCAAAAATTCGTTATTTATTAGAGCATTTATTAAATCGTTACATAAAATATAATCATTTTCCATTTAGATCATTTTAGCAGATCTGTGACTTACTAAAGGTTTTCAAATCAGCTGTGTGGCCCTGATTTGAATGGATATCCTGTTCATATTAAACAAAACTTGCCTTAAAATATAACTGATTTCTTGGATTAATAATATAGAGAGTGTAAAAGATCATAAAATAATTTTTTTTTGAATTTATTTTTTAGAAAAATTAATATTTCATATATGTTTCCTTTCCTACAGACACGTGTCGAAAATTATATTTTTGCAGATTTTATTTCCAAAAAGATTTAATTTATTTTTATTTGGAGCTTTAATCAATGTGATGGCAACACTTTGAAAAAAGCTAATTTTTTCCCATGAATGCGAAACGTGCTCGTGCAGCTAAATTTTATTTTTATTTTGTACGAAAAAAATTGTTGAAAAATATAGCTAAAATATTTATTTCAAAATTCATTAAAAATAGAAATTTAATTTTAAGGTTAAAACATTGGTATCATTTAAAAGATAAATTTTTGATCTTTAACTTCAAGTAAAAATCTTTTTTGTGCGGTAATGTTTTCGGAAGTTATAGCAGAAACACGTCCAAATTTCGCTTAATTTTTAAATAAATAAAATTCTAGTTAAAAATTCGAAAAAATAACCCCCAGGTGCACATTCCCGGCCTCCAAGGTATACACGTGCCAAATTTGGTAGCTGTAAGTTGAATGGTCTGGCCTGTAGAGCGACAACACACACACACACATTGAGCTTTATTATAAGTATAGATATAGATTGCAATTTACGTGTAAATGAGGAACTAGTATTTACATCTCTGAATAAAAAAAAAAACTTTTATTCTTAATGAAGATCTAAAAGAATTCCTTTCTGTTACTGATAATACAATGCAGTGAATTGCAACAAAAGTTTTTTCGGGTGAAAGTTTTATTCAAATATTTTAATCTTCATTTGAAAGGGGATTTTTGACCAACATTAGTGCCAGGTGTGACAGATGATTCAAGTTTTAAATCTACTCACTTTTAAGAAACTTAATCTTAAATATTCTGCATTTTATTGATTTTCTTATTTATTTATTGCATTTTACGTGTAAATAGTACTAGTGTTACGTGTTACTAGTACTTATATATCTGGTATAAAGATAAATTTTTACTTTTAATGAAGACCTACTTAAGAAAATAATTCCTTTTGATTAAAATGTAATTAATAATACAGTATGCTGAATGGCAACAAAAGTTTGTTCACAAGAAAGTTTTATTCGAATACTTTAATCTTCGAATAATATGAACATGGAAGTGGATTGGTAACCAATAAGTAGTTTCATGTCTAATATGAGAGAAAGTTCATTTGTCGAATCTACTTACTTTTATGAAATGTAAGCTTAAATATTCTGCGTTTTATTTATTTATTGCATTTTAGGTGTAAATAAGGAACTAGTATTCATATTTTTGGTGTAGAAATAAAACTTTTTTAATGAAGACCTAAACGAATTACTGTTGATTAAAACGAAATGAAACTAATTATATAGTACACTAAGTGGCAACAAGTTTGCTTGCGAGGAAGTTTTATTGCAATATTTTAATCTTCATATGAAAGCGGATTTTCGACCAAAAGTTAGTATCAGGTATGACAGAAAATTCATATGTCGAATCTCTTTATTTTAATGAATCTTCATGCTAAATATTACATCTTCTATTTAAATTCCTTCTTGTATATAAATGAAGAACTAGCATTTATGTTTGTAGGTCAAAAGGAGAAGGCTTTTTATTTTCATGAAAAACGAAAAAAATGTCCTTCCACTCAAACAAAGAGACACTAGCAATACAATATATTGAATGGCAATTATTATTTATTCACACTGAAATTTTATTTAAATATTTCAGACTTTATTCTATATCTGATTATTGTTCAATCATCACTCTTCGAAAAGGTAGAATATTCCTGCATTAAACTGCTTTATTTTATGAAAAGTGAGGTTCAATGCGGAGGATCTTTTAAAGGAAAATACTGAATACATGTTAAGAATTACAATGGCGAATTTCTGACCAGAGAGACTAGGCATCTGCATAGAGCAGATGGGCGAAGAGATAGGACAAATGCAGATAAAGTAAATTAAAAGATTATCAAATTTCACAGAAAAATATGTAAAAAGAACAACAATAGTGAATTATGAAATATAAGATAATAGTAACACGGTCTTAAATTTAACTTTTTCAATTTCCAACTTATTTAATTACCTTCCTTAGTTATTACAGTGTCCGACGTCCTAGCATAGGGGGAGCGCGTCTACCCCTTGATCTGGACGTTCCGAGTTCGATTCCCGGTTCGGGGATAGTTGTTCTTCTTCTGTGTTCTATCTGTGAGGTGTGTGAATGTTCCCCTGTAAAAAGGAGTTGTGCAAGCGAATATGACGCATGGTGTAGCTAAATCGTACTCCTGGCCCTAGTTGGCGCTATTGAAAAAAACAAGAGACGTTCACTCGGCTTAAATTGCTGACAGATAACTGTCAGCGGGCTTTTAAAGTGTCATACGTCACAACAGAACAACAACAGTTATTACAGTGATTATAAGTACTAAGTGCTTGCTTAAAAATATTGTGTACAAAACACTGACGCTACGCAGCCGTTAGATATAATAAATAACCCAAATTCTTCTCTCATAAATAAAGGTGTTATTTCCCCCTCCTCGACCCTTCTAAAAATTATGAAACTCTGATAAAACAGAGAGTGCCTTGCGTGGCTTTGGCGTATAATTTTAAAGAAATGTCAACTTTTGGCGAGAATTTAGTAGTTTTATTGAAATTATAGGGGGACACTTGGCTGATGTTTGGCATTTAAATCTTGACATGCATATTATTCGAAAATCGAATTAGTGCTTAAGTAAAAAAGCAAAATTTGATACAGAATTACAATTGTAATCACAAAATCACATACTGTATTTGTTATATTTAAGCCATTGCACTTTTGAATTTTTATAAGCATCTGAAAGTACAGACCGATAGATAATCAACTTCTTAGTAGATTTTTTCAAAATTTGATAGGTGTCTCCTATAAGTCTGTATACCGAATTTTATTCCCCTAGATGTCTTCGTTTTGCAGCTATCTTGCTAATTTATATTTGAATGGCCGGATTTTCTCAGAATAGATTTCAGTCAAAATGTGGTAGATATCTAAGAATTTAATATAAAGACCTTATGATGTAAAGCGCGAAGATTCATGAAAATTTTGAATTCAAATTTTTTGACGATTTCATTACTTTTTCTAATTTTCCTATGAGAAAAAAGCAAAAATTGTTCATTTTCACAAATTTGTTCATATAAGAAATTTACCTTTAACAACTCATCAATAAGTTAAAAATGTGTTGAGATTTCATGCTAAATTGATCAATTTATTAATAGCATTTTTCATAATATATCTTGCTTAAGGCTGTGAAGTGTTTAAATTCGCCATTGATAAAATGTTCTTTTCCCCCTACGTATGTGTAACTTTTGTGTGTAAGGGCATGTATGTGGATAAAAAATTAGCATGTTTGAAATTCAATTGAATTTTTGTATTCCCAAGGCTTTTGGACAGCTTAATTGTAGGACAAAATCCTTCAATTCTTTTGACAGCAAAAATGGCGTTCTTATTTAAGTCTTCAAACAATGTTAATATTTTTCAATTATTACGCAAAACAAAGTACAAATTTAAAATATATAAACTGACCATTTTAACATTTTAATACTTCAGAAAACCTATATTCCGGAAAAAAGCTGGCCAGGTGGAATATTGTAACAATATCAAATTCGTAAACGAAGAAAGATATATCATTCAAATAAATCCATGAATGGGTTTTGACAAGATCCAATAAAAACAAGATTTTTGGAAAATGTTTGAAGATATCATTGTCGGATTAATTTTGAATTATCTGATATGAAATAAAACATCCATATTCAATTATTTTAAAGAAATTTATATATTAACATGCTTCACAATTTTTTAAAAGTAGTTCGATGTATTTATTACTTCAAAAATGTAAGTAACAAAATTTCAAAAATTTTTAATGAATAAATGATTGCAAAAAAGTGTGATGCTTTTTTCCGCAAACGAAATTTTAATATTTATAATTATAATTCTTTTAAAATTATAAATGCTTTCAAAAAGTATCAAAAATTCATTAATCTTTTGATTTGTTTATAAAGCAATGGATATTTAAATTTTATGCAATTGACATTCCTTGCAATTCACAATTAACACAATATATGTTATGGAAAAGAAGAAAAAAACCCACATAATAATGACATTTTTACTTTTTTGCACGAAATTAAAAACTTTTTCCTAAAAATATACGAGATAAAAAGAAAAATTCCAGCAGTATAGGTAAAAAAATGAAGTTATTAAACGCTTTCCAAAAAAAAATCGATTTCATTATCTGAAACGATATTTTCATCAACATCGATATCTTCATTGAAATTGAAAAAAGATGAATTTAAATCCTAAAAACTTTTAATCGAAGAAAAAGAGCTATTAAAAATTCAATGATGGCCCTTTAATTATTGATTACAAAAAAAAAAAAAACCAAATTTCAAAAAAAGATAGAGTTCTTTTTGCTTTCTCCTAGATATATCCGATTGCAATTATTTTTTACGATACTCTTCTCAAATCGTATTACTCTATAGCAATCTCTATTTTTCATAAAAATGTCCCTCTATTCTCCCAAATGTAATCTGGAAAACCATTTGGAAGATTATTTTTCTTTCTTTATATCTTATTCATCTTTTTATCGCAATAAGTGTTGCCATCTCTTCGTATAATAATACATCGCTACTTTTCAAAATATTGCTGCTTTATTTGACCGAAAAGGGTAAAAAACTAGTTTCTCTTCTTTTTTTTAAATTTATATTGCTTGATTCCATGTTTTCTACTCACAGAAAGGTATTTTTAATTTTATTACTTAATTTTGACACAGTTATATTTCAAAATCGTTCAAATAGTACAGATAAGGCACTTTAATTATTTAACTTCAAAATTCACCCAAGAAATTTTTTTCAGGTGAAAGAATAGACAAAAAAGTTTTTTTGTGAAGGCTATTATAGAATCTATTTCTTTATTTCGATGACGTTTTTCGTATGGAATCTTTCGGACCTTCTGAAACAGTCCAGATTTTTTTTTAAATAACACTTTTTATGCAAATTAAATTAAATATTTATTTAGGATGGAATAAAGAGAGTAGATTCTGTTTGTTGTCAAAGAACTGAAAGCAAACTTTCTATCTATTTCAAATAAAACATGAATGGCAACACAACATATTTCAAGATAGTGTTGTGCGAGCTTTTTATACTTCCTTGAATTGTAATCTTTTCGGGTTTAATTCTTTTTTTTTCAATAAACAGTTGAAGATACGAATGAAAATTCCCGAATATAATTTATCTATACAAAGTAAATATTCCCAGCAAACAAGCACGTTTCCAAAGCTAACCAGTTTCAAAAATATAAATGGAATCTTGCGTTTAAATCCAAATTCTATGCGGTTGAAGAATAGATCAAATCAGTAGATTTTTCCTATTGTAGTCAGTACCTCTCATATTTGAATATGTTAAGATGAACATTATTAAATTATATAATGATTTATTATATCAGGATTATATAATGAATATTATTAAAAGAATATATTAAGATATTTCAATGAATGCTTATTCCTTTTCTGACACTACTTAAAAAATTATTCTGAATATAAATCATCTGAAAAATTCCTTCTTAATAGAAATTTCGCTGAAATTTATATTATATTGTTTTTGTTTTCGAAAATTATATTTTATAATTTAAAAAAATCATATTTGCGTAGCCCAACTGAACATTTCAGATACAGAATATACAAAATATCAGAGATTTATACCAGTAATTAGAACTAACAAATATGTAAATGACAGTAGATTATATGATGGAAAACAAAGAATATTCATTGCATATTATTATGAAGCGAAAGAAAAGATAAAAATGAATTTATTTCAATTCACAAAGCTCAGTCTAATAAAGAAAAATTCCTAAAAATCTAAAATGGCTATTATAGTGTGAACGAAATCTCAAAAATAATAATAGGTATTATACACTTTTCAATAGAATAAATTATTTTTAATATCTAAAATGAAATTTTGATTAAAGAATCAAAAAGAAACTTCTACTCCTTATAATACAGGAATAAAGAATGGTGTCCCAGATGGCGCTAAATGTCATATAGCGCCATCTGGTATCTGTTTTAACCTTAGTAAAACTGAATGCAAGTGAAAAAAATATAATTAATGATATATAAACTGAAAAATAAACACAGTAATATAGCAGATTGTTTCGAATAACATGTAAAACTAAGTGCATTCATGATTTTTTTATTCAAGGACCAGTTTATATGTAGGCAAGATTGAAAAAATATTCATATGTAATCAATATGCGATTCGTATCTAAATCCTCTCTCCGAAAAAGAAACACGATTTGACAAAACAAAAAAAATCCTCGGTGTTCCAGATATTGATAAACTGATTTACTCGTAGAAACATATACCTAGCACAATCGCACACAATTTTATTAAAAAAAATTTTTCTATATAAGATCCCCTTTTCTTTCAACGTTTTGTCAATGACAGAAATGTTGCCAACTCAACACATGAAAATAACTATCTACTTTCAAATAATTATTGTTTCATCTGAAGAAAAAGAAAACGGCATTGTTGAAGGAAAAGGTCTATCCATTGCGCTTTTCAATATAAAACTATTTATCGACTGATCGAATGTGATGGCTACAATTTCAAAGAACTACCTTGTGCTGATTATTTTCACAGTTCTTTCGGGAAGTTATTCAAATGGTGCAGCGAGCGAGCTTCTGTTGCCTAAGTACCAAATTCGCCAACGAATTTTTTTGGGAAAAAGAAATGTTTTACAACTTCAGGTCGCAACGACAATTTTAGATTCTTTCCTTCTCTCTTTCTTTCTTATGAATGCGTTTTTCATTCGACATATCACCAACATTTTTTTTATTTTGTTTTCGAAGATATCGAATCCTCAAATAGTTTGGGGCGTTTTGTGAAATTACGTTTTACGTATAAATGAACTTGTATATTTACCTATGCCGAAAGGAGAAAAAATGAGCTTTCCATTTTTCATTGAAAGAACTGAGCGGTGAATTTCTTACTATTTCGAATGAATTCAATCTGATACTTCAAAGTGTTGAATAGTAGTTACATTTTTTCAGAGAAAATTTTTACTGACTTAAAAAAAATTTGTTCTATATATTTTTTAAATAATCTTTGTTTATGATTAAACGCTTTTCAAAATATAGAACCGTTAAAGCTACTAGGGAATATTTAAGATGCTTTCATCGGTGAATGAAGAAAATAGATTTGTTGCATTATAAAAACATTATCACATTCTAGAGTTTTCATATTAGAGCTGAAATTCATATTAGATTGCCAGTAGAACGTTCCCTACAATTAAACTTGTATAAACATTCGCTTATAAACAAACTTTCGAAATATTTTCTTAGCTAAATAAAATCTTAGAGAGTTATTTTTTAACTATAAAATCATCTAAAAGTTTAGAATAATGTTTCTCAAAAGTCAAGACGCAGCCTCAAATTCAACATTCTTATTCTTTTTATTCACAAGTGCCCTAATTTATGACATTAATGTCTCTGTAAATAAATATAATATAAGTAAATAAATATTCGATATTAACAAACTGTGCAAATTATATTATTATTCAAATCATACAAATCTCAAAAAATACAAAATCAAGTTTTTTTTCCCGTGACTTCATATTTTTTGTTAATGAAAGCAATATTATATATAATTATCCCACATCAGCTGTGACAGCAACCATTTTATACACTTAAAAGAGTTATGTTTGAAATTTTTGATGTTAACAAAAAAGAAGATGCTACATTAATTTTACTTTGAAAGTAGTAAAAAAAATTAATTGTGTAATGTGATAGTAACAATGCAGCATTATGATTATGAAAACTGTTAATTGTTTATTTTCCAAGTACACAGTCTTAGGGAAGCAAATATTCATTGATATTTATTATATACCTGTGACATCAAGTTGAAATGTCACAAAAATAACTTATTATTAATCAAGATGTGGTCTTCCTGTGACAATCATTTTTAACATATCTTGCTATTTAAATATCCTGATCTGACACACAAAATTGGCAGTGGTACAGCTCTCAGATACCACTTACTAATGTTTGTCAATTCATAAAATGTCACAAATCATTTGAAAAATCTGCAGCGGTAAAACTCCTAAATGTCACTTCCTAATGTTTGTCACTTCATGAAATACCACAAATCGTCTTAAAAATCTGTAGTGGTAAAGCTATCAGATGTCACTTCCTCTTTTTTGTCACTTCATAAAATGCCACAAATCGTCTTAAAAAACTGTACTGGTAAAGTGCTCAGATATACATTACTCATGTTTGTCACTTCATAAAATTTCATAAATCATCTTAAAAGTATGTAGTGGTAAAGATCTTAAATGCCTTTTCCGAATGCTTGTCACTTCATAAAATGTCACAAATAATTTTAATAGCAACTATGAAGATTTTAGTTACATATTTCAAAGCAATTCGAAAGTGAAATTTAATTTAAATCCTTCAGCCTTACAAAAGCTTTTTTAAAGAAATCTTCTGCATATCTAGTTAAAAGACATATCACGCACTTCATTTTAAACATGACACAAGATCATGCAAAAACAACTCTTTTATCTCAAACCTCTCAATGTGAAGGATATTGTAACACTCATGCCCTCTTCCTCGCAATTCCCTACTTAATAAAATTTCATTGAAGAGATCCAGTAATTTTTCATCTCAAAGAAAAAGACCTCCCAACGAGGGGAGAAACAAAAAAAGATCTAAGAAGAAAATAGATCGCTAATAAAGTAGGATCGAAAAGAGGGTTTCGAAACAATGAGTTCCTTTCAAATCGACCTAGAATCCAATTACTTGAAAGCGCCCCCTCACGGGCAAAAACGAAAGAGAAAAAGAAGTTCTGCTAAAAAGATGGATTGGTTGCGAAAGGTAAAATCCTATAATAGAATCATTAAAACCTAACAGATAAAGATCTGATAATATCGAGTCGCCCCTTTATTATTAGTTCCAGAATAGAAGGTTGTAACAGAGTTTTTTATCCTGCTTATTAAATCTGATATTGTAGAGTATTAAGGTAATGGATATCCAATGGGAAATCAGAAAATATGAGAAACAAGTTTTCCTATTTTGGAAGAACAGTTTTTATGAAAGAAAGAGATAAGAATTGTGATGAAGTTTCGCAATTATGTAAGATTTTTATGTTTGCACATTTCCAGATATCTATATTAAATTTCCTTGATGTGTAAACAAGTAATATGGTGAAAAATTCTGGAATAATTTTAAGAAAAAATAATGCAATAATAAATTTTAAATTCATTCTGAATGAATTCGCATTCATGTTGAAATTCCAAAATATTTTTACCTACATTTCTAGACGTCGATGCCTTAATAGGACATATTGAAATAAATAACGTGATGTGAAATTCATTCTGAAAATTCATATTGATGTTGAGTTTTCAAAATATTCTAAATTTTTTAAAACATTTTTTATAAATGGTTCTAGGTGCTGATGCCTTAATATGATATGTTGAAATGTATAATGCAATGAAGAATTCTAAATTAATTTACATTAATTCATTCTGAAACTGTCAGATTTACAACTGTCTAAAATATTTTTTAGACAATTCTAGATGCCGAAATTATGATATGTTGAATAATGCAATGATAGGTTGTGACGTTTCTTAATTAATTCTGAGTGAATTTATATTGCTATTGAATTTTCAAAATATTTTTAGACAGTTCCAGACCCCGATATCTTAATGTATGTTGAAATGAATAACGCAATGAGAAATTCATTCTGAATGAATTCGTATTGATGTTGAATTTTCAAAATATTTTTCATATACAGTTCTAGATTCTGATGTCTTAATATTATACGTTGAAATTTATAATACAAAGAGGAATTTTAAATTCTTTCACAACATTTTTATAAATTGTTCCAGATGCCAATGTCTTAGTATGATTTATTGAAATGAATAATGCAATGATAAATTCTAAATTAATTCTGAATGAATATGCATTGGTGTAAATTTTGAAAATACTTTTTTATATACAGTTTCAGATGCCGATGTCTTAGTATCATGTGTTGAAATAAATACGCAATGAGAAATTCATTCTGAATGAATTCGCATTGATGTTGAATTTTCAAAACATTTTTGAAGAAAATTCTAGATTGTGACGTTTAAATATTATATGGTGAAATATTTAACACAATGGAAATTTCTAAATTCTTCAAAAACATTTTTAAATGGTCCTAGATGCTGATATTTTAATATGATAAGTTGGAGTGAATAAAGCAATGAGAAATTCTAAATTAATTCACATTAATTCATTCTCAAACTGTTGGACTAAGAACTATATAAAATTTCTTTATACAGTTCTAGATGGCAATATTACGATATGTTGAATAATGCAATAAGAAATTTTAAATTAATTCTGAATGAATTTAAATCGATGTTGAATTTTCAAAATATTTTTAGACAGTTCTAAATACCGATGTCTTAATATGATATATTGACATGAATAATGCAATGAGAAATTCTAAATTAATTCCCATTAATTCATTCGGAAACTGTCGTATTTAGAACTGCCTAAAATATTTTTTAAAGAGCTCTAGATATTGATGTTTTAATATGATACGTTGAAATGAAATGTTTCTACAGTTCAAGATTCTTTTGTCATGAAGAAAGGAAATATTAGGAGTTTTAAGATGATATTTGAAATAAATAGCAACAACCGACATATTACATTTTTATATTTTTACTAGAAATGTAAAATATTATTTATCACTGTTAAAACATTTTTTCTTAGTACATAGTAGTGCCGAAAATTAGAGAAGCATCTTAAAGATTTTTTCCTCTGTTAAAATAAAAAAAAATTGACTATATATGGAACTGTTATAACTTTACTCAAATTGGCGAAAGTCAAATATTTATGTAAAAGACAAACGACAATATTCTTGATAAAATTCTTGATTCATGTTGAAATTTCAAAATATTTTTACCTGCAGTTCTAGATGCAGTTCTTTAATAGGACATATGGAAATAAATCACGTGATGTGAAATTCATTCAGAAAATTCACATTGATGTTGAGTTTTCAAAACATTCTAAATTCTTTCAAAACATTTTTATAAATGGTTCTAGATGCTGATGTCTTAATATCATATGTTGAAATGAATAATGCAATGGGGAAACATTTATCCTTGCATTATTCAACATATCATAACTTCGGCATCTAAAAGTGTCTAAAAAAATATTTTAGACAGTTCTAAATCCGACATCATATCATATGAAAATATCTGTCTACTTTGTAAAACGATCACTGTTTCATTTGCAAGAAAAGAAAACAAAAATGAAGAAGGAAACTGCATTCAGCAAGTCTGTGATCTATCTAAAACATTTAGTATTATCTGTTCTTTTGTTGACTACACCAAATGACAGAACTCCAAAGGCAAAACAAGTAGTCGCTAAATGCGGATTAATAAATATAAATCTAATTTTTTTTTAAATGTACATCTCTCTCAAACATATATTGCAAAGAGTAAGAAAAAAATATAAAACCAGTTTCTTATTTTTCCACGCACATAAAACTAATAAGAAATCTTTTTTTTTTATAATTATTATTCATTATTCAATAACGCAATTCCTTTTCCATGTACAAAAGAAACCTTTAAAAAAATAAGGAAAATAAATTAATTCGATTCGATTCGTATCTAAAATTGCTTCCAATAAAGGGGAATAGCGAATTCTATCATAAAAAAGAATGATAGTTTTTCATTAGTGTTAAATCATTCCAAGCATTATTACCCAACAATATCCTCATTCGGAAAAAGGAAAGAATTTTTTTAAAAAATCTTAGCCGACATATCTATTTTCAAGATCTACTCACATTACTTTGATCGTCACCACAAATTGATTTCACTTTAAAAAAAGAACGCAATTTCGAACAGTAATTTCCGTTTTTTAATATACTTAGTCGGCTTTTCATCGCAAGAAGTGTTGCCAACTTATCATATGAAAATATGTCTACTTTGTAAAACGATCATTGTTTCATTTGCAAGAAAAGAAAACAAAAATGAAGGTGGAAAGATTCATCATTTATGTTTTCTAACAGGAAACTGTTTCATTTCTGATACAAAAAAGATCAAATCTGATTGATCTAATTTTTTTTTATTATGAACAATCTCCCATTGTTCTATTTTCCATCTAATAAATTTTTACTAAAAAGGTACAGCACTTTTTTATACTTTAAGGAGAAAAAAAATATATAAGATTTTTTAGAAAGCTAATAAATTTTTTAAAGCTAATAAATCGCTGATAAAGAAGGATTAAAAAGACGCTTTCGAAACAATAAGTTATCTACAAATTGATCCAAAACCTAATTACTTAAAAGCTTCCTCTGAACAAATAACAAATAGACAAACGAACTTACAAGTTCTAGATAAAAAGATGGATTGATTCCGGAACGTTTTCAATCTCATAATCGAATCATTAAAACATAACAGATTAAGATCTGAGGATGCATAGCCACTCCCCTATTATTACGTAGAGTATAGATATTTATTAGACTTTTTTTATTCTTAGTGTTACTGCTAACACTGAACAATATTAAGATAATGAATGTCTAAATGGGAAATGAAGAACATAACATTAGGAAATATGAATGATGAGATGTTCATTTTGGGAGAGTAACGTTCTGACAAAATGAGATTACAGTTACGTTGAAATTTTAATGTGATATTATTTTTATTGATTATAATATGCAAGTACAGTTTTTCTTTTCTGAAATTAAAGATAGAGCAGCCATTATTTTAAGCATCAAAAGTATTTAAAATGAAACATAATTTAAGTTGTTGAAAAATTATCACAAATTTTAATATAATCAATAGTTACAGACATCGAGATTGCTCCGATTCTTTTTTAAGTTTTAATTTCAAATCATTATTTTTAAATTTTAAATCAAATAATCTGGAAATATTTATTGTGTGTATAAAACTCTTTGAAAAATTAAGATGATAAATGAATAATCTTTAAAGACATTGACATAAAATTCTTATTGTATTTTTATATTTTTTCGACGTTGCTTGAGAATAAAGTATTATATTGTTTTAAACTGCTTTTGCATCAAATATTAGGATATAGAAAATTCTTTATCGTCTGAATATTTTTTCATTAAAATAAAAATATCAACTCAACCAAACGATTTTTTAAAACTGCCGACAGCTGATTTTTTTCATAATTAATATTTATTGTGCTAATTCATCAGATTTTCTTCACAAATACAGAAGTATGAAAAGGTTTTAATAATCGTTTGCAGTAGTTGATTAAATAATTATTTTTTCATTCATAAAAGAACAGAATAAATCAGATTAAGAATTGTTCTCGATATGAAATGCTAATTGTTTTGCTTTAAATTTTTTTTTTCGTGTTTTATCAGAATTCTACTAATGATAACAATTCTTGATATAAATTCTTTTTTTTTCAAAATCATCTGTATTTATTCATTTATTTATTAAATTTTGAAAAAAGAATTAAAAAAAAGAGAAAATTGAATGAAATGATGTTGGTATAACAGAAAAGGAAAGATTTTGATTCTTAAGATGGTATAAAAATATTGATTAAAAGAAAAAAATTCGAAGTTAATTACTTGTAAAACGACAATATTTCTGTTAATTTCTAATTAATTGAATATTTAATCAACTTTATACTTGGAAAAAGTGGGATTTTTCTTTCTCGCCTTAAATAATAAGTGAACAAAGGTTGGTTGAATACGGCCCAATTGTTTAGGAAGATACATGAAACATATAGTGGCTCCCAAAAGGGTTCGTACACTAAAGAAATTTGCAGAAATTGTGTTGTATACTTCTTAATAAAGCATTTAATTAGTTGGGTTTTTTTAATTAGCATCTTTAAATAGTTCTTAATAAAACTGAACAAATATTTTTATAAAAAATCAAGTAGTATTGTTCTAAAAAATAAATAAATAAAATCTATCACAAAATTAGAACACAAAAGTCTTCGTACATCCAAACATTATTTATTAAAATTCATCATAAAAATATCTTTTGCGGCTTATTTTTCTTCTAATTGAAAAATACACTAAAATCGGTTGATTTCAGTATTTAATATCACAATTATTTATTCTATTTACTTTATTCTTAGATATGACGCGCATTCGTAAAGAAACGAGTTTAGACGTACGAAAATTAATTATATTTCATTTTAAAGCTGGAAAATCAATTAGAGGCATTGCAACTATAACTAATCTACCTCATTCAACGGTGCAAAGCATAATAAAACGTTACAGAGAGGGAAAAAGGATTGCAAACAAGCCTCGTAATGGTCGCCCTCAAATTCTGTCAGTTAGAAGTCAAAGAAATATTGTGAGTAAATTTCTAAAAAATCCATGTCTGAATGCAATAAAGTTTACTTCACAATATAATGAATCAAATGGAACATCTATTTCCTGTGAAACTATTCGTAGAATTCTTCGAAATGCTGGTATACATGGATTTCAATTAGCAATCTCTGCACGAAGAAAATTCTTTGAAATTCAGAAGAACAGAATTGCTAGGCTTAAATTTGCCAAATCTATGATAAACCCGCCAGAGAGCTATTGGAATCGTGTCTTATTTGCAGATGAAAGTAAGTTTAACATCTTTGGGTCGGATGGGAGAATCATTGTATGGAGAAAAAAAAACGAAGAAAATTCCAAGAATTTAGTTGGAATAGTAAAACATGGCGGTTGAGGTATCATGGTTTGGGGGTGTATGTCAGCGGCTGGAGAAGGCAATTTAGTATTCATTGATGGTATAATGGACCATAGAGTTTATATAAATATTCTCAATAATAATTTAAAAGTGTCAGCACAAAAATTGGGCATTTTAAACAACTTTGTGTATTACCAAGACAACGATCCTAAGCACACGGCCATGAATGTTCGTCTTTTTTGCCTCTATCATTGCCCTCAAACCCTTAAAACACCAGCTCAATCATCGGATTTAAACCCTATAGAACATATTTGGAAAGAATTAGAGGTGCGAATAAGAAGTCACGACATTAAATCGAAAATTCAACTGAAAGCAGTAATGATCGAAGAATGAAACAAGATCGGTGCAGAAGTAACCGACCGTTTAGTTAAATCTATGCCCAAACGTTTAAAAACTGTTATAAAGAATAAAGGATATCCTACTAAATACTAAACATTTATAAAAATTTAGAAAATTTCATATTTAGTGATGTCTTTTTAAAATGTATGATCACTTTTGTGCAATTTTATTTATTGTCATTTTTAAAAAAATAATTTGCATCGTAATTAAAATTTATTCTTCACTGCTTTATTAAGAACTGTAAAAATATGCTATGAAAAAATTTTCATGTAAAAATAAGAATATATAAGGGTAAATAATGAGGTTTTTAATTGATTCTTGTTGGTGTACGAACACTTTTGGGAGCCACTGTACATACAACAATGTCACTCATTTATATTAAAAATATAAATATAATGATTTCTTTTATATTTTATTAAAATTGATTTTTATTGATAAGTTAAGACAATAAGAGCTTACTTAAATAATAATTTCCTTGTAAATGTACTTTCATATTTTGTTCAGAAGTATGAATTTACACTTTTTGAACCAGCAGATATCTTATAAAAAGCAAGAGATAGATAATGGTGCCTAGATTGCCAATTATGAACTTATAAAATTATATTTCCTAGCAGATGGAAAAAGTTGAAATAATTATCGAATTTTTGCACAAAAATGAAGGAAATGGCATCTAGTAAATCATAGTAAGATTTTTTTAAAGTAAATTTTTTAAAGTCTGGACAAAAAGAATGTCATTGTACACTCTTTAATAAAATTATGTCTTACGAAATGAATTTTTTTTATCTTTATGATAAATGAAGAAAATAAATCAAGATTTCGAGGATCTTGAACACATGAAAAAAAAATCTGTTAAAGAACCATTGATAGCTCATAATTACCGTTAAATAATTCAGAATATTATTTATTTGGCACCAACCCGTTTCTGGAAAGGGAGAATCTTTTTCTTCCAGCACATACCTGATTTCAATTATTTTTACGATACCTTTCCCGGAAACTATATTATTATCTGACAAAGGCTCATTTTCATAAAAAAGAACCTCTTTCATCTCTGAGAACAATCTCTGAGAGTAATTTTTCTGTTTGATTATATCTGTCGGCCAAAAGTAAAGAGATTGCTGTGCCAGCACATGAAAATATCTATTTATTTTGTAAAGGAATACCAAAAAAGAAATGAGCATTGAAGAAAGAAAAAATATACCAATTACACTTTCAAAAAAATTTATCTCATTCTTGTCTTTTCCATTAATCGAATTTGATGATTTCAATTAACGTGGAGAAATTCTCCATTTTATTTATAAATTTAAAATGAAAGGGGAAATCAAAGAACCAGTCCCCAATCCCAACTACTAGCCTAATTTTTCAAATTTTTGTTTCATGTGAAAGCACATAAATTGTAGATGTGTCATCAATAGCCATATGCCTCTATAGTCTCAACAGAAGTCTCAAAACTGCACTTCACTGCACATTCTTTATAGGAAAAAACATGACGGAATTTCCCAGTCACAACTACAGCATTAATTTCCCTCAATTCTCACTTCATATGGAAAGCACATGATTCCTGAAGGAATAATAATCTGAATACTGTTTTCCAAGCTCAAAACTGAACTGATTTCGCCAATTAATTTCACCGTCTGTTACGTTTCACGTGTTCATTTAACGAATCAGAATTATTTCTGATTAGTTAAATAAACACGTTATGCTTATTGTGAAAATATAAAAGAACTGTTATCACACCAAATAAAAGTGCTATTCCTAATAACGCTTTCACAATAAACACGAACAATTTGATTAGTCAAATTAGCGCGTAAAATTGCTAATTAGTTGGAGAAATCAGCCTTTGAAACTTTCCTAAGATTGTATTTCACGATACTTCTGCACACCAATGGGTAGAAGCGGACATGTGATTACTGATGGCATGATACATGAACTTTCATGTGAAATTAAAGTTGCCGAAATCGGAACTGTGTTTGATGTCGATTAACTCTGCTGAAATTATATTATATATATATATACACTCAAGAGCCAAAACATTATGACCACCCCTACATTTTGCAATGAACTCGCCTGGATGATGTGGAAGGCACGTGATTAGGTGGAAGTGGTATTTAACTGCTTCTGGAGAGTCTGAAGAATCATTTTTTCACTTACTTCTGTGTGTGATGGGAAAGGCTGCGGATCTAAGCGACTTTGATAGAGGGCAGATTGTAATGGCTCGAAGGCTCGGAACAAGTATTTCCGAAACTGCACGACTCGTGGGTTGTGCGCGATCTACAGTTGTTAGTACTTATGCAAAGTGGATGAATGACGGTGAAAGCAGCAGCAGTAGACATGGTGTTGGACGTCCACACTCTATCGAAGAAAAAGGTCGTCGGAGACGGTCTCGCGTGGTGATGCAAAACCGGTGCCAGACAGTGGCTCAGCTGACAGCCCAATACAATGCAGGGCAGCTGACAGCCCAATACAATGCAGGGCCAAGTAGAATAGTATCGGAGCTCACTGTTCAGCGGACACTGTTGGATATGGGACTACGCAGCAAACGTCCTACTCGTGTGCCTTTGCTGACCAAGCGTCATCGCCAACTGTGCCTTCGCTGGGCCCGGGAACATCGCGACTGGTCCATGGATAAGTGGGAGAGAGTTGTCTGGTCAGATGAATCACGGTTTGTCATGCATCACGCCGATGGCCGTGTCAGGATACGCCGACTTCCAGGCGAACAGTTGCTCCCTCAATGTATAGTAGGTCATACACAGGCCGGTGGTGGCGGTATTATGCTTTGGGGGACGTTCTCTTGGGCGTCTCTGGAACCCGTGGTTGTGGTAGAGCTTACCATGAATGCTACAGGGTATCTGAACATCATTGCGGACCAGTTGCACCCTTACATGGCCTCTGTTTTTCCAGCTGGAAATGGAATGTTCCAACAGGACAACGCCCCGTGTCACAAGGCTGAAATTGTGTTGGAGTGGTTCCAGGAACATGATGCTAAATTCCAGTTAATGTCCTGGAACACCTTTGGGATGACATGGGACTGCAGCTCAGAGTTCAAAGACCACCAATTCGCAATATCTCGGATTTGCGTGGACATTTGGTACAATCGGTCTCCGGCCATCTACCAAGGACTTGTGGCATCCATGCCAAGGCGGGTTGAAGCTGTGTTGCTCGCCAAAGGTAGGCCAACTCGTTATTGACAAGGTGATCATAATGTTTTGGCTCTTGAGTGTATATATATTTATATACTAAAAATATTTTTGATAATTCTCTCAAAAATAAGTAGCAATTGGGACAGATGATCATATATAGAGGTTAGAGGTCATGAGTTGAATAATGAAATAGGATATTGGAGACGGGGAAGGGAGGTATTTGTTTTAGTTTTACTATTCATTTATATATATATAGATTTTATATGAACAAATGGTCCCTCAAGACGATATTTGCAAAGAATTTTATACATTACCGCTGTCTTACTTCAGTTGCATAGCTATGACACCAATCTAACATTTTTTAAAACAATCTATAAAAAGTAGAATATACAAACATGTCTTCAAATTTCATTTTAATTCTTTATTTCACACAGCATTGCTGGCTTA
>JAPMOR010010863.1:12612-24447 GCA_026543865.1 Argiope aurantia | reverse complement strand
GTTTACCCTTTATCATCATTATTAGTATTACTATTTGCCCTTCATCTGTCAATCTCTTAGTTAATAAATTAATATTAAATAGATTCAGTAATTTTTCATCCCAAATATTAAGGATTTCGAAGAGGAATAAAA
The DNA here is from genome assembly GCA_026543865.1 of Argiope aurantia. NCBI lineage: Eukaryota > Metazoa > Arthropoda > Arachnida > Araneae > Araneidae > Argiope > Argiope aurantia. The sequence continues at coordinate 24,315 of JAPMOR010010863.1, read as the reverse complement.
GGATCTAAAAAGAAAATAGATCGCTAATAAAGTAGGAAAGGGAAAAGGGATTCGGAAGCAAAGAATCGACCTAAAATTCAATTAATTGAAAACGCCCTCTAGCGGTCAAAAACTAAAGAAAAAGAAGTCCTTTCAGAAAGATGAATTGGTTGAGAAAGAAACTCAATTCTATAATGCAATCATTAAAAGGCAGCTGATAAATATTCGATGATATCACGTTGATTTTATATTATTAGTTTAAGTATAGAAATTGCAGCGACTTTTTTCCCCCCTTCTGATTGTTAAATCTGAGTTGCTGAGGATTAAAGTAATGGATACCCAATGCGAAATGAAGAATCTCATTCCAGAAATTAATAGTGGTGAGATTTCCACTGTAGAAGAAAAGCTTTTTTTGTAGAAAGGAGAAGTTATTCTGAAGAAATTTTCCTTTTTTAACTGATTTTATATTTCTTGGTTATAATATTTAAATAGCATCCTTTTTCTCTAAAAAAAAGTAAGATTGGTCAACAAAATATTTCTTTACATATTTCAAATAAAGAAGTTATCAACCCACTGAGCGTAAAAATTGTTGGCCTTGAAAAATCCTGGGTGCTCAAATTTTTACTATCAGAATCCCACAAGTGAGCGTGAAGTACTTTATAATATAGTAAATAAATAAATAAAGTATAAAAAATCGAAATATATCGCAAATTTCATTCTATCATGTGTGAGCATTATTACTTTTTAAACCATTGTTTGTGTTAATAAATTTAAGTTAATAACCAGTTTAAACCGGTTTGAAACAATCACGTGACTATCAAATTAGACATGCGTCGAAGTTCAGAAAACGACGAGTTTCTTTCATCTCAAAATCGTTCGAGCTCCAAAACTTTTTTTTGCCAGCTAGAAAAATTAAAAACTGAAAATATATATAACTTTCGCGTTCATTCAGATTTTCTTCTCTGTGCTTCTTTTGGACTATAACTTCTTACGACCATGCGCTTTGTTGGCCAGACAGGAGAATCGGGTGCATGGCGAACATTCGCGCCAAGTTGCAACTTTTTTGTTGTAATCAAATGTGACAGACTTCTTTATCATTTTCTAATAACCCTAAAAGCGGAAAATTCTGCCAAAGCATTCTGTGGCTTCAAAAACCCTTAACCAAAACAATGTGAAATCACTGTTCTCACATGATTAAAAAAAATCAAAACTTTTGTGAAGGACAAATTTAGGAAAGTTGATCCTAGATTCTGAATCTTATTCTAATGGATATATGTCTCAACATCGTTATTGTCTAATTAAATATCACTTTAATGAATCAATATTTAGATGAAAAATCTCTATGAATTTCAAATATCCCAGTAATAAGTCAAAAATAATATTTAATGGACAAAAACATAATATTTATAAAATTCAAAGGAAAAAAGTACTTCTCCTGAAACTTGAATAAAAGCACATTTGTAGAATTTAAACCCGAAGTTTACTTTTTATCAAAATATAAAAGAATACAATTATTCGTATTTCTGTACAACTCAAATTAGAAATCATCAATAGTTTTATCGGAAATATATTGTAAGCGTGATAATAAATTACCAGAAGGTGTGGTCTCCCCAAAACTTTCTCGTACACTCTCTAATAAATTTGGCATCCTTGGCGAATTATTTGGCGATTTATCTCAGGCATTCGTTAATAGTACCTGAAAACCGATTTTGTATTTCAGACATAATTTTCTCAACCGATTGAAACAAAGATTTGATAGAAAACTGCACTTATAGTCACAAAATGCCATATCAAATCCCTTATATTTTAAGTCAATGCGTGTTTTTGAATGATATCGTTTATAGGTTTCTGGAAGTTCAGACAGATAATCTGTCAACTCTTGTTGGATTTGGCTCAAAAATTGACAGGTGCTTAGACTGAAGATGTTAACTGTATGTACCGAATTTTATCTATCTAGATCTCTTCATTTGTAATTATTGTATTAACTTATATTCGAACAGCCAGACAGATGGACTTCCTCAGGACAGATTTTACTCAAAATTTAATAGAAATTTGCAAATTTGGTGAAGAAACCGTAAACCTAATCTCAATCATTTTTCTCAAAACGTTCTTGAGTTATATCAGACAGACGGATGGATGGACATTTTCCGAAAATGCGCGTTTAGAACACAGGGGTAAAAATAAAAATGCATTTTGTACGCTTTTTCGATTAAAATAAAAATATGATTAAAAATATTTCACTTATCTATACTTATAATAAAGCTCAATGTGTGTGTGTGTGTGTGTGTGTGTGTGTGTTGGCGCTCTACAGGCCAGACCATTCAACCTACTGCTACCAAATTTGGCACGTGTATACCTCGGAGGCCAGGAATGTGCACCTGAAGGTAATTTTTTCGAATTTTTAATTAGAATTTTATTTATTTAAAAATTAAGCGAAATTTTGAAGTGTTTCTGCCATAACTTCCGAAAATATTACTGCACAAAAAAGATTTTTACATCACGTTAAAGATCAAAAATTTATCTTTGAAATGATACTAATGTTTTAATCTTAAAATTAAATTTCTATTTTCAATGAATTTTTAAATGAATATTTTAACTGTATTTTTCAACAATTTTTTTTGGACAAAATAAAAATAAAATTTAAGCTGTACGAGCACGTTTCGCATTCATGGAAAAAAATGCTTTTTTCAAAGTGTTGCCATCATATTGATTAAAGCTCCACCTAAAAATAAATTAAATCATTTTGGAAATGAAATCTGCAAAAATATAATTTTTGGCACGTGTCTGTAGGAAAGGAAACAAATATGAAATATTATTTTTTCTAAAAAATAAATTCAAGAAAAATTATTTTATGATCTTTTACATTATATATACTCTCTATATTATTAATCCAATCAATCAATTTTATTTTAAGGCAAGTTTTGTTTAATATGAACAGGATATCCATTCAAATCAGGGCCACACAGCTAATTTGTAAACCTTTAGTAAGACACAGATCTGCTAAAATTGTCTAAATGGAAAATGATTATATTTTATGTAACTTGATTCAATAAATGGTCTAATAAATAACGAATTTTTGATTTTACATAAAGCTTCTACTGTGGAAATCACGAATAACAAAATGTTCTTGAAACACTAATATTTAAAAAAAAGAGTTAATTTCCAATCAACTAAATCAATCACTTAAACTGACTGATTTATGAAAATATGAATATCACTATTCAATAAAAAAAGGAAAATTTTAGATTTTCCATCGATCGTTTCAAAGAAAATACGCCAATCAGCGCGCAGGTTTCTCAAGATTAATTGGCCTAAAATTATGAAAGCCGGCGTCCTGGCATAGGGGTAGCGCGTCTTCCCCGTGATCTGGGCGTCCCGGGTTCGAGTCCCGGTTCGGGCATGGTTGTCCTTCATTTGTTCTATCTGTGAGATGAGTGAATGTGCCCCCCTTTAAAAAGGGGCTGTGCAAGCGAATGTGATGCGTGAGTAGCGAAGTCGTACTCTTGGCCCTAGTTGGCGCTACTAAAATAAGAGACGTTCCCTTTCGGCTTAAAATCGTTGATTTCAAATCAGCCTGCTTGCCTATGGCAAGTGCCATTGGAAACAACAACAACAACAAAATTATGAAAATGTTGAGTTTTTCTAAATTTTTAACATTCAAAACTTCATAAATAAGTCTTAGTTGATCGTTGAAAATAGAAACATTCACTCATTTATTTAAACTTTGGTGTGTGCAGAATATTTCTCAGAATATGATACCTTACTGCATTAAATTTAGACTTCATCATTTTTGAAAAATATTTATAGGCCGGAACAAAATATTATTGTTGATTTCATTTCAATCCTTTTGAAAGTAAAACTAAAAACTAAATTTTATGCTGAATCTGAGAAATTTTTGTTAAATTATTGTTTGAGATATTACATAAATTATGAAAAATATTTTGTAGTTTACATAAGACTTAAATACAGAGCGATTCTGTTTGCAATACTCATATTCAATAATAATAATAAGAAATAAATAATAATAAAGATGATAAATAAAATAAAACGCTTGGTTTTATTAAAAAAAATATCTTTATATTAATTGCAATTTCATCATTTTCACTTTAATTTAAATTTGAAGTTTTACCGGAAATGACAACAAATTAGCAAAATAAATATAGTAAATTGAACGAAACGATCTACACAACAGTATAAGTTTGGTATGACTATCAAAATTTGAAGATTAAAAATGCTTCGTTTGGGAATCTATTGAGAGAGCAGTTACTTAAAATATTTAATTGAAAATTGTAGCGAGCGGTAATACTGGCGAACCGGCTGGTCGCCAAAGGCGGCTAGTATTATATATACGCGAATTACAGACAAAGACGTTCCACCCATTGACGGACGTAGTTCAAAATTCAACATGGATCAAAAGAAAGATTGCTATGTATCTACAAGATAAAAAATCTTATTAATTTTAAAGGTAAACAGATTTAATTAATTATTTGGCACTATTTTCCCTGCCGATATAAATTTTTGTCTTATACTAAAAATAAAGTTCTTGATAATTTTTAAATTCATATAACGAAAAAGTTTTAATTAAAAACAAAAATAATGAGTATAAAAGTTTTAATGCTAATGGGATTAAAGCTTAAATGAAAGATAATGAGTATAAAAGCTTTTTTACTTAAAGCTAATGACGTTTAAGTAAAAACTTTTAGATAATGAGTTGTAGGAAAATGCCGAACAAAATTAAAAACTACTTAAAACACTTTTAATATACTTAAAAGAATTAATAAATACAATATTTTGCATAAATGGATTATTTAGAAAAAAAAATGACATTTAAAAAAATATTTTTCTTTAAAATCACAAATATATTAATGATATTTTAAAGCCTTTTAGAAGCTTTTTTCTCATACGAGACTAATTTGATTAATACTACAGTGAATACATATGTAAATAAAATTAATTTCTTGAAGAAATTTAAATCCATTCTTTCAAAGTTATATCAACTTAAAATGAAAATAATATTAGTTATTAAAGTCAAGTTATTTATTTAATAAAATGAACTTATGATTTATAAATTTATAAAATAATACAAATAAAAAAAGAATATGAATAAAAAAGGAAAAAAAAAAGAAAAATGGGAAAAGCAGAGACTCATTTTTCTCTCAAGATTAATAGTAAAAATGAAAAGACAGAAATAATATATTCTAAGGCAAGGTATTTGTATTTGTACTTATATTCTTCTTTCATAATACTTTTCACTTCAAGACAGATTGCATTTTGTAATTTTGACTGAAACTCATCTTTTTCATGTCTCATGAAACTCATGTCAAACATCTGAGGAGCCTTATTTCTTATCTGATAAATTATCATTCTTTCTTATCAATAAATCTTCAATATAATCAATATGACTGTTTCGGGAATCCATGGAAAGTGCATTATTCTACATTGATATGACAATGCTCCGTTCGATGCGCCAAGATTTACTATAAGACAGTCGTCTCCTGTTCTTTAAAATGATTTATTTGTAATTCATTTCCCTTTTTCTTCTGATTTTGCAAACTTTAGGGCTGAAAAAATAGGTTATATTTTTATGAAAAATCGCATGCTTTGGAGTACGATAGAAGAGATCCATCAAGTTGTATAATGGAAAACTGAGCTTTTTTGCATAAGAAGCGCGTGGCAAGGAAACAAAAAGTCAGCTGAGGTGTATTAAAAGAACGACAAAATATATATGTATAGCACCTTGCTAATATATATAGCACCAACAGTAGAATAGCGCTTGAATCGCCATCTCGGAATTTGACAACACCTCAAAAGAAGAATTATTAAGTGTATTAGTATAGCCTTTTATAATCTTTCAGCATGTTAGAGAATTTTCTAGAAGGATTTTTCTGATAAAGATAACACCAAAATTCCTGCATTTTCAAGAACCTTTATTTTTTTTCCAACAATATTCAAACTGCCCCCAAGGTCGGATGTAGCGGATCTGGTATTCCAGTTATAAACTTCTCTTTTTAGCGAAAGAACAATATATTATCGATTTGTGACAATAGTATGGCTATTTATTAAAAACACGCTTAAAATATTTTATGCGGTGATTTTTTCAGTAGTTATAGTGGAAAAATGCATAATTTTTCAACCTCTATTTCATCTCTTGTAGAAAGACGTTAGAACTTCTGAATAAGTTCTTCTAATTGTTAAGGAATTCGTGTACGAAATTTTTCATTCAAAACCTCTCTGTTATTAGGGGATGATAGCTCTTGCTGCGGTAAACCTTAATTTATCCGTTTCAAAAATAATACAATTTTTTAAAATAAAGCAAATTATTTTCTAAAAATTGTTTTCGTGGGAGTATTCTAAAAATATTTCCTACTATACTGAATTCTGAATTTTTACTCTTATACAATATTCATGATTTTTAAAACAGAGTCGCTGTAAGAAATTTCGTCTCTTCAAGTTTCGGTCCAGTGAACTGTTTTTCATAAGCGCTTTCAACAAATTTTTCTTCATTCACTGAAACTTTTTGATATTTATTAACTGTGACTCTCTGGTATTAGGGGATGGCAGCATTTGCAATTAGAAATCCCAGTCCATACATTTTCAGTAATTATAATAATAATAATGCACTTTTTTAAATTGTTCCGCCTTAGAGACTCCTTTTTCACTTTCCAGCTGTGGTTGCCATGGAAACCGGCCCATGCGAAATTTTTCAAGAACTTTGATATTTTGTTTTTTATGCTTAGCTATTCAATTTTGTAATGCGTAATAACAGTGAAAATTTTTGTGTTCATGTAGGTTTTCGTGTTCGTCAATAACTGTCATTTTGTGTTTCATGATGTCTTTGATTCTTGGGAATTAGAAAACAGATATTAAATGTTAGATCATAGATAATTAAAGCCACTGAGCCACATAATAGATTTAGAATAGCGCGACTGCATTTGTAATTATTTAGTGAAAGCTCTGGCGCCATAGACATTAACAAATATAAAGGTATTTTTTTTTCTAAAATGTTTTCTTTCGTGGCAATATTAAAACATTTCTTATTATGCTGAATTTTTACACCAATGCAACATTCGCGATTTTTGAAATAAAATCGCTATAACCATCGAGAATATAAAATAATATTAAAAACTTCTTTTCGTATAAAAGAAACAGTATAAATCACTATTTCTGACATAAAACTTATCCATCTTCTGATACATCTCCCATTTCCTTTTTCGAACCAGACACTCTAGGTATACCAAAACAAACCTATTTATGCAAACATTTTGATATATTTCCTATTATGCTGAATTTTTCTCCTATGCAATATTTAGGATTTAGAAATAAAGTCACTATAACCACCGAAAACACAAAATAACATTAAAAACTTCATTTCGTATTAAGAAAAAAACATAATTCACTATTCCCAACATAAAGCCTACCTAACTCTTGACACATCTCCCATTTCTTTTTCGAGCCCAGACATCCTAATTGTTCTCAAGACAAACCCACTTAAATCAAAACTCAATATCCGTAAAAACCTTCTCACGCCCAAAATGCAACTAAGGGAAACCAATTTTAAAATGTTCGTCTCGAACGACGGCTACTGAGAAGAGGCGAATGTCAAATGCTTCGATTCAATTCAATCAGCTAAGTGATGCTTAGCGTCGCTTTTTTGGGCGGCAACTCTTTTCTCTGAAAGTGATTTTTCGTCGTCAGGACGCGTTATTTATCGCATTTCACTCGCTTCTGTACATTTTCCTAGAAAATCTCTCCCACTTTTTCCAGTTCTTTTTTGCTCCCCACCGTTAAGTACCACTTATTCGGATGCAATGAGATGGACGCTATTCTGGAATAGAAGCAACGTTGCGTGTCCCGTTTTTCTTGAATTCCTTTTGATGGAAGTCCTGTAGCAATTGAGTTAAACAGCAATTTTTGTCTCTTGTCTCATATTGCTCATCTGTTTTATTCGTTTTATAGATTTTTTTTTAGGTTGATTTCTTCATTTCGTTTGAAATTTTTCGTGGGATGAAAAACGTAGACGGATGAAGGACGGTTTATCAAATTGGATATTACTTTTTTTTGAAATGAGATGGAAGTTTTGGAACAATAATGGTATAGAAAAACTCTTTCTCTTCTATTCTGGATATTGTTTTTTAATGATAAATTTATCATCTATGTAACTCAAATGGCACGATAAGTGAATTATGTTATGATAGTAGAAAAATGTATCCACTAGCAGATGGAACAAGACTGTAGAAACTTTGGAGTAAATCTAGCATCAATTCAAGTTATGGAAAGTGCGTGGCGCATCGAGATGCTTTTGTCACAGAATCGCCAACGCGTACTACACAAAGTTGGCTGGTAATTATAACATAAGTAATGATGTTCGCAATCCGTCTACTGTTATTTGCAGGAAAATAATCTTAGATCAAAAATTAATTTATTTAGAAGATGTAAATCTCTTTCTGATTTCTATAAGGTATCGGATACCTTGTTGGCCTCTTTGCGAATTAATGTAGACTATTTTGGCATACGCATCTTTGAATTTATCGCTACCTTAAGTAATTAAACTTCATCAACCCAATAACTGTGGAGTGAATTATATTTATCCAAATGATGAGAAATTTGAATGTATTACATAATGAGCTCCTCGTTTAGTAACTTCTTGATAGTTATATCCATCCTGCCATAGCATTCGGGGTAATCATAAATTTACTACACCGAGCAGCCCTGAGGTACAGGAAAAAACTGAATGGCCTGATTGTCGAAACAGCAGCACTGAAGAGAACTATGGTTGAGTCCTAAGGTCTATCGCCGGCCTCAGTTTAACCCTTCTCGTGGGAAGTACGTACTGTCTTCGATAGGAGGTAACCAACCCCACCAATTTTGACTCATCAGAGTGGCATTAACGAAATATTATACCTGAAGCTTCTCATCCTCATTTCTAAAGTGGATGGTGAGTGTAGCATTTGGGGTTTTAATAACTCTCCTCACAACAGCTTTGAGGAAAGGGTTACGATTTAGTATTAATAGCCTTCACCACCCATTGTACAATATCTCTCGCAGAAGATAAGTTTCATTATGAAAGAAGAATTAATTCGTACAACAATCCTTGCGCCTTAATATGCTCAATCAGGAAGCAATATCCCACCATCATACCGAATTCCTCTCATGCACCACATATGAGGCATCTCCTAATAGAATCATCGTTCGTCATATAAAAGGAAAAACACATGCAACAAAGTTTCAAAAATAAAGAAAATCACATCAAATTTATATGCAAAAATTTCAATTGGTTCACGGCCTGAAAGAGGATGGAAAGTTCTGCCAAAGCAACAAAAACCATTGAATCTTCTTTTCTTGAAATGATGACTTCTACAAGAATTGGACTATTCAGATACTGAACAACATTATTATAAACATGTAGGCAAGTTTTGCAATACATCCTCAACAGCATTAATGAATTCTGAACAAAATTACGTGTAAGATGGCTCACTCAGAAGAACAAATAAAAATTTTTCACATTTTTACCATAAATTGTCAACGACGAAAGGTCGACTAACAATTTCACAATAGCTTTATTTCCTTGATTCGTAAAAGAACAAATTTGTCTTGAAAACTTGTGATTCATTTTTTTACGAACAGTCGAAAAAGCTTGGTGTTTAGTTTTTGTATCATTTGGATAACTTATAACTTATGGTTAAATGACATTAGACAGATTTGGTTTTATTAATTGAAAATTTGAAAATTTAATCGAATTATTGATTACTAAAGCTTAAACGTCATATTTGACTATTCTTTTCATCAAAGAATATAAATAATAATATAAAGGGCATTTTAATTTAAGTTTTCAGACACAAAATAAAAACAAGGACTAATTATTACAATGTAAAACTGATGGCATTGAATATGTCAATACATACCAAATACATACCATTTAAATGAAACAAAAAAATATGTAGAAATGCTTTTGTTTTTTAACGTACATTTTTGCTTTTACCTTTATACTCATTTATCTGAATTCCATATACTTCAAAAAGAAATTAATTTTTCGGTTACATTCTTAGACGTAAATTATTATCTTCTTTCTTTTCCGTTGCCTCTTTTGTTTACAAGAATTTAATTCTCAGTTCCGCTGTTCCTTCTCAATTCTTCTTTAACTAAACTGTTATCTCGATTTTCATTTTCAATGTTTGCACAAATGCACAAGAATGACAAGGATTTTTTTTAAAAATATTTTTTGTTCAATGTCTTATTCACAGCCACCAGTGGATCGACTTTTTTTTTTGTCTCGGCTTTGTTAAAAATCCAAACGACGCAGGTGTTTATTGCATTTGTATATTTTAAACTTCCTTTGTTTATTTAGCGAAAGGTTTTATTCATGTTTTTTTCTTCAAGTATGCTCAATGTAGAAAAATAGAAAAATCAGTTTTACATATTCATGCATTTTATTTATTCTTATTCCTTTGTTAAAATAATGAAGACATATAGAAGATTCAATCAAATATTTAGAGAAATATCACTGTTTATTTTAATAATTATATCTGCAGAAATTGCTTTTCTTTACGTTGTGAAAATTCTTTAATAGCATTAATGAAGGGAAAAAATATATTTGTTTTTCTTTGAAATATATGAACATATAATGCACGTATCAAGTAAAAAGAAGCATCATTTCCAACCCTAAAATTAAAATCTTGAGTGAGATCTTGTGAATTTCAGCATTAAAAAAAATTAGAAATTCAAATTAAATTATAAATGGCCTTAGAGAATTTTATATTATAGAAGGCTAGAATGAATAGAAGAGAAATTCTATTCCAATTTTCCCGATGATAAAATAAATTGTTTAAAATAATATATCCAGTATATATCTATTGCTTCTAAAAATGTTTCTGTTACAAACTGTTAGTAACAACCTTATCACATCAAAGATGATTAAATTTGCAGTAGTTTGGTTTACAGATATGCGACTACGTTCGAAATCAATCTTATGAAAACCGTTGGATCGCTGTATTTGGAATATTTGCTTTAAAAAGATTGAAAAAAAATCCTCTATGAAACCAAAATATATAAGTTAAGTGAGAAAAATTGGAAAAAAAGTGTTATTACTTTTGAGGAAAAAGGGCTAAAAAGAGGTAAAAAGCAAAAAATCATTTAATTTCGAGATTTATCAAATGATGTACTGAAAGTTTTACAGATAATTCAAAAATATATATTATCTAGTACCTGATATAAAAATAAGCTATTTTTTCTATCCATTCTTTAAATAACGGATTTCAAACTATAAATATTCTGAAATTTTCACTTTTTTTCACATTGTGAAGCATTAAAACAACTACAAAATATTTCTAAATGAATGGTACTTATTCTGAAGTCAAGGAAATTCAGAAGCTTAGATTTTAATTTACGAACAGAAAATTATATCAAAGATTAGAATTTGATAAAATATCATCTAAAATGTAAAATGCCATTAAAAAGTACGCAAGGACAAATATAAAAGTCGGCGTAGCTTCCCAAAAAATAGACTTAGAAAAAAAATTCAAACAGTTTTATAATGAGACCCGTTCAAACATTAATAATATTAAATAATGAATTCTCCATAAAAAATCAACTTTTTAATGTTGCTTAAAAATATTTCTAATAACTATTTAGGGATAAGAATTTTTCGATGACTGTATATATATATATATATATATATATATGTGTGTGTGTGTGTGTGTGTGTGTGTGTGTGTGTGTGTGTGTGTGT
>JAPMOR010010862.1:23940-54957 GCA_026543865.1 Argiope aurantia | reverse complement strand
CCTACAGACAACCAACTAATAAACACACAAAGGAGGTCCTTTGGATAACAAACACACAAAGGAGGGTTTTTTTCTGTTGTTGTTGTTAATAAGCATGAGAAGTTCTTATTTCTTAACACAGTAACATAGAACTCGGAACATAAAATATGCATTAATCTGTTAGTAAAATAAAACTAATTATAAATTCTTAAATACAATTTTAAAATGTATTGTGAACAGATATTTTAAGCGCAAACAGGGTAAACTTTTTGACAGAACCTTTTTATCTTCCCCTTTCTCAGTGTTTGTTTATATATGTATATAGTATGCTCCCGAGTGTCCGGTTCATGACTATCCGGCCTAGTTTTCTTGCACCATAATTTAATGAGGAAGGCAAGGTTTTGCATTGGTAACTTTGTTTATGTTCAGGCGTTATGGCCTACAGACAACCAACTAATAAACACACAAAGGAGGTCCTTTGTATAACAAACACACAAAGGAGGGTTTTTTTGTTGTTGTTGTTAATAAGCATGAGAAGTTCTCCTTATTTCTTAACACAGTAACATAGAACTCGGAACATAAAATATGCATTGATCTGTTAGTAAAATAAAACTAATTATAAATTCTTAAATACAATTTTAAAATATATTGTGAACAGATATTTTAAGCGCAAACAGGGTAAAATTTTGACAGAACCTTTTTATCTTCCCCTCTCTCAGTGTTTGTTTATATATGTATATAGTATGCTCCCGAGTATCCGGTTCACGACTATCCGGCCTAGTTTTCTTACACCATAATTTAATGAGGAAGGCAAGGTTTTGCATTGGTAACTTTGTTTATGTTCCTTACATTTAAGTTAGACATTACAGAATTTATATTAAAAGGTGAATAGTTCATATCTTTTAACTTATTTTTTCTCTAATAAATTCTTGAAGCGTGCAATGCAGTATATAAACATATATAACTTACCAGTACACAACCTTGTATTTTAACTCGACACGTTACCGGCAGCTGCTTTTAGGTTTAACCAGGCCGTGGCCGGCTTGACATAAATGGAGGGTTTAGTTCTCAATAAGAAGTGAGAAAATACGTATTATAACAGTGAGCTTCCGCATAAAAACTTTGTTTTCTGGTTTTCGGTGGCAAAGAAATGAGTTCTTAGAACTCTGGTCTATTCATTTTTTTTGTTTGTTATCCGGCCTACCGTTCCGCCGTGCAGGTGGTTATAATAAAAATTACATTTTGAAGGGTCATAAAGGTAAAACTACTGGAAAATGTTATCAAACTTGGTAACAGCTTAAATAAGGTCATGGAAAGTTCTTTTTTATCAAAAAAAAGAAGAAGAAAATAGTTCAAAAACTTACCACCAGGAGGTAATTGGCGCTGTATGCAATATTGTTAAGCAAAATAGGACATGAAGACATCAGTTTAAAATGTGTTTAATAGTTTCTAAAACGTGTTACAAAGCCTTTTCAATGTGGAGTCGACCATTTTCTGAAAGCAAGTTAAATCGCATTACTGCATTGACAACAGTAGCTCATAGAGTATCAGGAGGAATGTTACGCACATGTCGATATATCGAATCTTTTAGTACCGCCAAATTGTTTAGATTATCACCATAAACAGTGCTTTTGAGATAACACACATTGAACATGCTTTGTGACATGTTTCAGGAACGATTAAACACATTTGGAACAGGTGTCTTTATGTCGTATTTTGATTCACAATATTACATACAGAGCCGTTTCATTCCTTGTTCATGAGTTTTTGAACTTTTTTTGGGGAAACGAACTTCCCATGACGTTCCTTAAATTATTACCAGGTTTGATAACATTTGGTCCAGTAGTTCTCCTTTTATGACCATTTCAAAATGGAATTTTCTTTATAACCACCCTGTATGTATGTATGTATGTATGTATGTACATATATATATATATATTTAAATAACCAATCTAAAGTAAGAAATAGTTTGAAAACGAAACTGAAACTTTTTTTTCTTTAGTGTTATTTTATGGTATTTTGGTTTTTATTGTTTTTTGTTATTGTATTTTTACTTATTAGTGGTTTTTCTTCTAATTTGTTGTTTTGTATTTTCCTTTCTGTTAAAATGGTATATCTCCTGGGCCTAATTTCAGGGGATTTTCGGTCCACGAGGAATCATTATTAGACTTAATTGTCTGAATTTCCTTAACAGAAAAAATCCCTTTTTTGAATCCCTGGCTGAGGGTGACCCTTGAAAAAGTCTTCAGGCCAGATTCTTTTTTATATTTTGTTATATTTTTTATTTGGTTTATTTTTTTATCCTATTAACTTGATTTTTATACTTTTGTATATATATATATATATATATATATATATATATACAGGGTGTTTATTTAGTCCCGGCCCATTTTGATGTTTAATAACTCATAAAATAATAAAGATAGATTAAAATTAATAACATAAATGGCTAAATAAACTCAAAAAGTTTCATGACCCTTGTCATTGAATGGGAACCGCTGATCTCACAGATATTCTAGGATTGTGTAAAAATGTCTCTCTGAGACGCTCAACATGAAAATCACTTGTGCAAGGACGTCCGGAACATTTCTTATCTGCGATACTTCCAATTTCTAAAAAATTCTTTTTCCACAGCAAGATGCTGTTTTTGGATGGAGGATCTTTTTGGTAAATTCTTCTGAAATTTCTCTCTCTCTCTCTCTCTCTATATATATATATATATATAGTATTATCCAGAATTCATATCAAAGTATCAAAATTCGAATAAAAAATATATCGCATATCGGATATGCAAACTATAAAACTGAAACCAAAATTACACAATCATCCACTAGACATCCTTCGAGATGTGTCAAAGAATATAATCAGGTGCAGTGTGCCGTATTTTCCGCCGGATTCCAGAAAAATAGACAAAATAAAGCAACAGAATGCGATGCAAAAAATAACAACACCATAACTATCCCACAGATGATTCTGGGACATCACTGCAACACCCACGGAATTCACGTTTTGCCTTGCCGCTCGTCGCATATACATACCGGTTATTACTAGGGAAGAAGTGAGAGGCTTTCGTATCGCCTCCTAACTCAATTACACTGCTGACTAAGGAATCGATTCCAGCACGAGAACATACCAAGGAAAGATCTTCAACTATTGACGATGTGAGAGGAAGGTTAACTCCGTTGGTGCTGAATCCCCACTTTATCCAGCGAGGGGACTACGAACTCGACTGGGAATGATTTTTTTTCCTTCTTTTATTCTTCCATTTCTTTCTTTCTTCCTGCCATCCCCCGTCGCGTGTTCCAGAGGGATTTGAAAGAAAACAGATCTGCTTTGCTTTTGTGACTGGTTGCAAGTCATCCGGCCACTTCTTTTTTAACAAGCATGTCCTGGAAAACTGTAAATTGAATTAGAGCGTGTTGAATCGTCCGGAATTGTTGACGATGAGATCGGAGGGGGAAAAAGAAAAGAAAGAGTATAAAAATTACGGGTTCTGCAACGTACCCTGATTTGATTTCGCATAGAAGTTATCCGTTCCCTCGTGCTTATTTAAATAACGGAATGTGCACAAAATGGAAGAAGAATCTAGCTTGGATTTTCTCGCCTCGCTGTTATTTTCCTTTTTCGAATCTTAGCAACTTTCATGCCATATCCGAATGGAATAAGCGTGTTTTGAATCAGTGAAGAGTTTATAAAAATTGAGATTGTTACGCATTTCAGCTTGAAGAAAGTTCTGAATATCAAAAGAAAATTTATTTGTAAATCAAACAAGAGATCTTTAAAACGTGAACTAAATGTTGCATGCGAGCTTTATTATGATAAGCATTTCCTTTCTGTAATTTTCCTGAAATTGTTAATATTCTTTTGTTAAAAATAAATAAGCTATTGATAAATGGGGCAAAACAAATGTTCACAGAAAAAATGGTTACAGGCTTTAGAAAAATCAAAATTGAAAATCATCACAAGTGATTTCGTAATACGGTGATGCTAAACTTATTCGTTATGCATAACTTTTTCTTAATTAATTAATCTTCGTTATTACTCAACGATTACCTATATAACTTCTTGGTAAAATATTTAATTCTTAGCCAGGAAAATATAAATAAAATAACTTTTATATATAAAAAAATAATGTAGTACAGAGAAAACACCTGCGCATATGCATACAGAAAAGAAGTTTCAAGAAACACTAAAGAGATAATTAATAGATTCTCTTACAAGTACAATAATGGTAATATTACCTGGTTCATAGGTATAATGTTGATAACGGGACATATTTCTATACGATTTATGCATCGGTACCCTCGAGATAGGATTTGTCCACAATACTTATCTTCATCAATCATAATGCAATAGAATTTAAAAAGTGACAATTATTGAGCTATGTCAAACAAAAACCTTGATAACTTTTGAGACGTTGGCGAGATTTAGTCAAAACTTGGCGATTAGATAAAGGGAATGCTAGGATTTTTTCCCCTTTTAAGCAAGAGCATCATTGTTACTGTTCATTTTTCTTTGTAAATGTCAAAATACAGCATTTCTGAGCATGTATTGATCATCTAGTCATACTATTTGCGAAATAATAGCCTGATTGTAACTCGTAATGGAATTTCGACCAAGAACAAGTTGAATAAATTGGTCCGAGTGTTATAACATCAAAAATGTGATTCAAAAGCTCGAGAGAACTGGTAATGTTTGTGCCGACAGTATTAGCAATGTTGGCCATCGAGCAAGTCTATAAACGTCTGAAAATGTCGAGAAAACACGTCATATGTCTCAATATATCAAAGATATATTCAATATATTCAATAATATCAATCTGGAGAGCAAGGTAAAAAGTCGAAATCAACCGAGAGACTAATGAATTGTTGTTTAACATTATAGCTCTTTTCTTACAAAATTCAAAACAACAAGCCATTGAGCTCCATCGTTTACAGGGTTTATGTTTCGTCACCGCTATGGTCCTTAAGATTGATAAACAAGAATGTGATGTGAATATGGTTTGGTTTAGCAACAAAGCCCATTTCATTTGGAAGGATACGCCAATAAGCAGAATTGCCGTATTTGGGAACTGATAATCCTCATTTTGGAATCAAGGTCATTTGTCTCGTTATATATTCTCTCATATGTGAACAGGAAAATTCTAAAATGTAACCTCCTAGGACATAATATTGACTTAAATTATATTGATAAGCAGTCATATGATCAAAATTCTCATTTTATTTAGATTTTGGATCGAATAGGTAAGAAAAGAATCCATCAGGATTCTATGTGTATAACGAAGAACAAAATGCGTCGTACTGTGTCAAAATTCCATTAGTACATAAACATATTTTACAATACTGTACGATACTAAACAATATTAGCTACATTGTATAATATTGTTGAATAGTATATAGTATAATGCCACGCAATATTATATATATCGTTGAATATTATACAATATCATTCAACATTCATATAATATTGTTCAATCATATTATATTATATAATATTGCATAATACTGTTGAATATTATATAATATAATATTGAATAATATTGTATAATAATGTTGAATATTATATAATGTAATATAAAACATTATTGTAAATATAATATAATATTGCATAATATTGTATAATAATGTTGAATATTATATAATGTAATATAAAACATTATTGTAAATATAATATAATATAATATCACACATTGTTGAATAATAATGTGTAATATTTCATAATATAATAGCGCATATTATTGTATAATATTGCATAATAGACTGTATAACCTGGTTACACATGAAAATAAAGGAGGGAGGGAATATTTATTCTTGTGGACAGTTGTAACATTCAATTTTAAAGCTTCTGTCTCCCTTCCCCTCAACTATACGTCAAGGGGATGAAGAGCAGACGAAAAAAATGTCTGATTAAAACGCGGTACAATGCCTAAGTATATGAATAAGTGGATGGGAAACACTCTCGCTCAGTTCTTTAGATTGTTAATGGATAATTTCTTAATAACATTGTATCATCATACTTTTAGTTTTTTTGGAAAATTTTGGAAAAGATAAAGCAGGGCCAAAATATTTCTTCTCAATTACATATTGATACTGAGCTTCTAAACATGTTCTGAGAAGTAAAAAGAAAAACGAGAGAATTGCTAGATTCCTAATAAGCACAGTTCCGGAAACAAATATACATTTGGAAATTGCTTTCTTGCTTTCTTTATTTTAGCTATATACTATGAATTGAAAATAAATTTTTTTAGTATTCCATATCTGCATTCTAGGATTTTTTAAACCATCTGCTTTCAACAAGATTAGTTTAGTTTAAATGTATTACTATCCCATTTAGAGGCTACACTGCCACTATTTTGAGACAATAAAAACGGTTCAAAGGGAGTCGATACAATTTTCTCGTTATTTAGTTTTGTCTTTATTGTTTCTCTTCTAGTTATGGTTAAGAGTTATGAAAGATTTATTTTTCTTAAATAATTTCCAAAAGTTATATGAAACTGCAACTTGAATGAATTCCAACTTGTTTAGATTTTTTTCCTTTTTAATTAGTTTTCATAGAAAAACTATTTTTGAATGAGAAGATATATTTCATTTAATCATCTCTCACATTACATATTAATAAAAAATCACACTTATTTCATTGAAAAATATACTTTAGAATGTGCTATATAAGGGAATTAATCTTTAAATATTTAATTTCTATATTTTTTTTAAGAATACTATATTTCAGAGGGAATCTTACTGTTTCGAGCATTCAGCTAAGAACCAAATAATATTTTTGCGTTATGGTTTGTATAGAATATTTAGTAAAATTTTTATATATGTTCAAATAATAAATGAAGGTGTATGTATTCATTCTTCTGTAAAGAAATTTGTATTATGTTACAAGAAATGTCATGATAGTTATGTGCATGTTTTCATGAATAAATCCATTGCATATGTATAAAAACATGCATTCTATTAGAAGATATAATTTTTACTATTTCATTCAAATTCTAGATAGTGATATCAATATTTTATCCACCTTCGAGGTCTGAAAATTTTTTTCTTGTATAACAATAATATATTACTTCATAATAAATTTAGAAATTTGAGGAATTCTATCTATGTACCAAGGAATATATGAGTTCTGAATCTATTCATGTCTGAAATGAATAGTTTTCCTTTTTTTTAAAACATGAAGAAAATTTAAATTACTTTTTTTAGAATCGAAAGTCTAGACGATATAATATGTTACAAATCTTCAATATTTTATTACAAGTGTAAATGTAGAATACTGAATTTAATCGATATTTTACTCTTTTTTTTGAGAAAAGGGATTGAAAATAATAAAAAAATTAAATTCATTAATTAGGATGGAAAAAGAGAGGAATTTTTTTAGAGACTAAGTAAAATTTAATAAGAAAAAATTTCATTTTTAAGAGACCAATTTTTTTAAAATAAGAACAAATTAATAAAAAGAAAATGTTATACTAATTTTCATCATTATATCTTTTTTTATAGATTAAATGAGAGGGACTTTGATATTTCAAAGCTCATCTTGATTGCCCTTTTCTGCCATTCCTTGTTGTGCCGAATCAGCGATTTTAAGCTGAAAAGTAGCACCAACTAGGGTCAAGAGTACGATTTTGCTACTGACGCATCACAGCCGCTTGCACATGCCCTTTTGAAAGGGGGGGGGGGGTACATTCACACAACTCACAGATAGAACAAATGAAGAACAACCATGCCCGAACCGGGACTCAAACCCAGGACCCCCAGATTACGGGGAAGACGCGCTACCCCTCTGCCAGGACGCCGGCACCTGCCATTCCGTAAAACTAATTATCTAACGCAACATGACGCAGTAGATAAATATGGATTAATAGGAAAAGGGAAATGGACTACATTTTATGTCTATAATCTAATCATCATTATTTAAAAACATATATAATGTATGTGTGTACAAATAGGTCACCAGGATTGAGAGTTAGGTATTGAAATTTCAGGAATTTTCCATCAACAGAATTATGAGATAATCCCGCTCTTTATAAAATATCTCATCCTATATCCCTTATCCCCCGCCATCTAGGAAACCACACATTGGTTACTGCTACCCGCCACTAATACACACGGAAAATTTTGAAGGCCTGGACCGCCCCAATAGCATTGGCAGGAACTAAGGTTGAATCCTAAAGGCCATTACAGGCTACGGTATAATCCCTCCCATGATAGGCACATTTCTTCATGGTAGGGCATAGCCAATCGTATACCAGTTCTTACCCACTTAGGTAGCGAGATTCAACCAACATTCAGGAAACTTCTCATTCTTAAACCTGAGGTGCCACCCAATGGGAGAATTTCAGTATTCGTGGGTGGATGTGGGTATTGGGTCTCTACAGACCATACTATATGAAATAGAATGACCAGATTTGGAACATACGTAATTCGGAAAACAGGACTGTGGATCTCAGAAAGATATTTGCTACATTTTAATGATAATTTTAATTATTTAAAAACTAAGTTAAATTTAAAGCATTTTTCCTTGGTAACTTTCGAAAAAACTATGACATGAAAATTATTTTTGCATCATCTTAAATTCAAAAAATTTCTGTTTTAATTATAAAAGTTTTTTGCCGTATAATTTTTTTCCGATTTTTTTTATCAAAAAAAAATACTATAAACATTTTTTAAACAATATATTTAATAGTTGACGCAAAACTAAAATTTTTTATAATTGTTAATAAAATTTCATCCTGGCTTCTTTTAGATTCTTAATATCAAGATATAAAAAAAGGGTTATCTTTTACTATTAAATTGGTTTCAATGTAAGTTATGTATTTGAAAATTTTAATTTATTTTTATTCTAACAATTGAGATCTCAGAATCAAGCAATGGAAGGAAAATTCTTATATGATTAGCCATCTTTTAATATTACTATATTTCCTGCATTATAACTGGATGAAAAAAGATATAGCTATAAAATCAGAAAAATGATTAGCACAATGAATAGAACCCCATAAAGTTTCTATAAAAGGGTGAAATATATATGTATCAAAATTAGAAATTTAAAAATATTTTGCTGTGGAAGTATTAAAATATTGTTACACAAAATATTTAGTTTTAGTTTTTAGCAATGATTAATCCCAGGGAATCCACTGGTCGTTCAAAGCGGCTCGTCTAAAAATATATAATAAGGTATCAACCATAGTTGTTGCAAAATATTCTAAACAGTCATCAAGCATCAGTGCCAGTGACTTACCAAATTATGCATTAAGGCCATTGTTTAATATGTAAAAGGGATCGGCTGTCTTATGAGATCAATTTTTTTTCTATTTCTTTTTAACTGGAAATCTGCCTAACTAGTCTCTTTACGTGTAAGACTGGATTCGTTACTCAACATGAAAATGGCTGCAAGCTTGTTTCTCTCTTCTAAAAAAGTTGATTGCGGCTGATCTGGAATAAATGAATATCTCAAGAAAAAGACAAATGATATCACAAAAATCTAAAACATCCATATGTTATATATAATAAATCATTAATCTCGGCGAATCAACTGGTCTCAAAAAGTGACTAATCTAAAAATGTTAATTAAAAGTTATTTAGTTTGTTAGAATTATTCTAATCATTCCTTAATCATCAGCTTCAGTTATTAAAAAAATTTAGCATTAAAGATGTTATTTGACATACTATGTAAAATATATCAGTTGTCTTATGAGATCAATTTTTTTCTATTTCTTTTTAACTGGAAGTCTGCTTAAATGATTTCTTTTCGTCAAAGACTGGATTCGTTACTCAACATGAAAATGACTACAAGCTTGTGTCTCTCTTCCAAAAAAGCTGATTGCGGCTGACCTAGAATAAATGAATATCTCAAGAAAAAGACAAATGAAATCGCAAAAGTCTAAAACATCCATATGTTAAGATAAGGATAAGCGGAATTGTTGGGCGACGTCCAAACCCAGCTAGAATATTTTAGCAAAAACGAAAACTCCACTTCGATAATGGCACACGCCACGATTTCTGCGCATTTCACAAGCATGACATCTTTTTTACCTAACGGACACACCCATTTTTGCTGGGTGCATCGGAGAACTGTGAAAGCGAATTCACCCGTAATGCTGTGCCTCGAAGCTTTTCGAAATTAAACAGAAATTACAACGTGGAGGAAATTGGTGTAATTACCCATCTAACACCACAAGCTAAATGACGGGTTACAAGAGGAAACACCTGAATACACAGATGATGAATGTTATTGGAAATCTATAACGGAAACACCGAATGCTAAAGTCATATGTATAAACTGCGCTTTAAACAAATTCATTGGGATATAATGTAGGTAATATTTTATAAATCCACGGCGAGATATTTATAGTTATGTTACATACTTGTAATCGTGCATTTAATCGAGCGGGAAGAATTGTTGGTGAAGTATTAATCGTTTGCGCTATTTTTGTTGATTGTGATTTAAAAGGAATTCGCTTAAACTTAACTCATGTATGAAGTGATAATTAATGTACTTTCTAAAGAGAATCATTTATAGTTATTGAATTTTTCCGATAATGGATACAAGTGTATTATTAAAGATAAATTTGTTAATGTGTTTATCTCTTTTATAAGCGAAGCATTTGATTTCCTGATCTTTCAAAATTTTGATGATACTAATGAAATTTTTGTAATTTTAGATGATTAAAAGCTCTTAATTATCCAGGCAACAAGAGGCGCATTATTCTGTACGATATGCACAGTAGTATATATTATTATAATATATACTACTGTACAGTATGAATGCTGTACAGTATTTTTGTATTAATGGGAAATGTTCCCCAATTTCAACTGCTTATCTTAAATTGAAAAATTATCTGAAGCAGTTCCGAATTCAAATTAAAAGGCTCAAATTATTTTAGATTTTGAATAATAATAAACAGCCCAATAAGAAAATCATTTAAAAAAAATTCAATTCAAATTTATTGAAAAAAATTTAAACATTTTAAAAATTTCAATAAAAATTTGCAATTAAATATTTAATTTTAAATAAGATTAAAATGATTCCTTTCTAACTGCTGTCTAACTTTTTATATAATTATTCAGACGCCAAGATTAGCCGAGAAAATTCAAATTTTAGTATCTTTGACTTTTCTAGAAAAAAAAAAATTACCTCTGAAATAAAAGATGTTCTCACCCTTTAAAATTTGCTACTAATAAATAATATTTTAAAGAAAAATTACTTACATTAATATTTTTTTAATTTGGCATTTACCTAATTCTTTTTCCGGATTTTATTAAACGTAGAATAAGGTACTAAAATCCAATAATAGATAATTAGTAAGCTTTGCAATAATTAAAACCTTTCGGTTTCTTTATCAAAATCTTCTCCTTAAAAGGACTTTTTTTAGAATTCATTTAGCCAAAATATAAATAATAATCTCTACTAGGGATATATGAGTGTGTCTGTGTATGCATGAGTGCGTAAGTGAGTGAGTGAGTGTTAGTATTCTGCATGATATTTCTCATTAATTATTTACAAAACTCATTTTTACATTTTAAATTTTTCAAAATTATCCTTTAAATTATGTCATTTTAATTGCCGAGAGCTAACAAATTAGATAGTATAAATAAATACAAAATATTTCAATGAAAAAAATATTGCAAATAATAAAATCTTACAATACAAAACAATTCCTGTATCTTACAAAACAATTCCTGTATCTTTTTTAAAATTAAAAAAAAAACTTATTTTCCATATAATCGATTTCCTATAAAATTTCTTTACGGCAATGTATTTCATTATTAAAGTGAAATTCAAGTCGGTTTTTATCGTTTCTATTTCATTTTAGTTTGCTTTCTTCTCATTGT
Organism: Argiope aurantia; assembly: GCA_026543865.1. NCBI lineage: Eukaryota > Metazoa > Arthropoda > Arachnida > Araneae > Araneidae > Argiope > Argiope aurantia. The sequence continues at coordinate 43,147 of JAPMOR010010862.1, read as the reverse complement.
GATGATCAAGACATAAAGAATCGGCTTATTTTCTCATACTGTGTAAGTTTCAATAGAAGTATGCTTCTAATAGAATGTTTCTTACATCTAGTTTACATTACATTTATGATCTTGCATTCATGGTTTATATTACCATTTATGATCTTACATTCGTAGTTTACATAACATTTATAATTTTACATCTGTCATTTACTTTACATTTAGATCTTACATTTATGGTTTATATTACTTTTATGATCCTACATATATAATTTATCAATGGTTTACATTACATTTATGATATTACATCTATGATTTATAATAATGCTTTGAATTATACATTGCATTTATGATTTTACATCTATGGTTTAACTTCAGAACTAAACAATGCTGAAACTTTTTAAAAGTGTTTCAATCTGTAACTACCATCGCTCTTTGTAGAGATATAATTAAATTTGTAAAAATATAAACGTAAGTTAAATGCATAACACAATGTATAAATTAGAAGAGAGTTGACGGATTATCCCTGTCCATGCAGTTCTGTTGTAGACTTGTATCTGGCAACAATAAATAGAATGGAGTTAAGCTTCTAATATAGAATGAGTCATTTTTCTTTCAAAATTTAAAGTTTTTAACAATCATCAAACCCATTGTACCAATTGATTCGGCTAGTGTAACATTGAAGAAGTCGCACCATTTTCTATGTAATTCTTCCCAATACATCTCTACATGAAAGCAGTTTTTGAACCAATGTTTTTTAATTAAATCATTATGTAAACTCCCTCCACATATTTGCCAAACGTTCGAACGAGGAATTTCCCTTGTAGAGAACCCTGATCGAAAACAGTTACAACAATTAAGCCTCTCAAATGATTGATGCTGCCCTTGATGGCCATTTTAGTATTTCACTTAAAACGAACGAGAGCAATTCATCTTCCACTTATAAGTTACGAATTAGTTATATTCTCCTATCAGACTTCTGAGAGGCACTTCATCCATGCCTCCACGTGACACTGCCAAAGTGCTTTAAAAATTTTATAGGGGGTATCTCATCTCCTTCCACCCCTCTCCCTTCACACTTAGAAGGTGAGAAATACTGAGTACCGTCATAGTAGGAGGGTCTTCAGGGTTTTCCTTAATTAAATTCCACGCTAAATGAACCTTGTAACGGTTTCGGCTTCAAAGGTCGTAATTCAAGACGAGCTTTTAATACCTCGGATTCCGACAGGATGAGTTAAGGGATTGGAAGGGGTGGTGCGATGCGGGGGTGGAGTTCCTTTTTGTGATAGGAAGCGTTCGAGATTTAATCTTCGACCATTAGTGAAGCTATTGTCGTGGCAATTGGCCTCCGGATGTTGTTAGAGCATCATTTCTCTTCTGGCTGCTACTTTTATTGTTAGCATGGAGCATTTTCGAACAACAAGTAGATTCTGGGGTGGAGGATGGTAGTCACTGTAGAATAATCAGGGGTGTCAGTGAGAGATGCAAAGTATTTTATGGAATGCCTAGGATTATCTTTTAAAAAGTGAAGAAAGGGTCACTTGAAATTGCAGTCACAGCAGCATCAGTTATTATTTAGGTTAACCAATAATTTCCCTTACCAAAAATGTCTATCCGTTTCTGCTTACATCGAATGCCAGATATGGTTTTCGTACAAGTAAATTCTTGGCGTAGAATAATAGTCGCTGAATAATAATAAAATTGTCATGGAGAGAAGCATTATATTTTATGGAATGAGAAAAAGGGACTTAAAATTGCAGTCACAGAAGCATTAGTCATTATTTATACACATCATTTTCACTTAAGGATGTCTTCTTTATCAACTCTTGTTACATAATTGTATTTACCAAAAGTGCCTACCGTCTTCATTGACATCGAATACCAGATATTTAAATATACATTTTCTGTCAAGTAAATTCTTGAGAGTTGGGAAATAGTCCCTGAATAATAATCAGAAGTATCAAGAAGAAACGCATTATCTTTTTGTAATGCCGAGGGTTATCATTTAAAATGAAAAAAAGTAACATAAAATTATAGTCAGTATTAATAGTCAATATTTCAATCACTTTCGCCTTTGATCAATTTTTGATTAACTGTCGTTATACACTTTCTTTAGCAGACCACTTTCGTTGATATCGAAAATTAGATGCTAAGTGCACTTTCTTACTACAGGTAGTAAGAAAGTGCACTTAGCACATGCACTTTCTTACTACAGGTAGAATATTTGGATAGGTTGAATTTTTTTTCGGGCTAGGGTGGGTGTAATAGCGATTAAACCATCAATATAGTGACCAGTGATATATTGATTCAAACATAGGGTTTAAAATTAATGTTATTAGAGGGAAAACAAATGACGTAGAATCAATGTAAATTATTTCAAAAAAATTAAGTGCCTAAAAAAGGAAATATATATATAAGCCACATATTAGCAAGTACAAAAACATGTGAATTTGTATATGATTATAATCGTTCTATTATATTTCTTCACTTAATCATTTATTATTTTTTATAATAGGATGTATAAAAAATGTTTTATTGAAATTTCAAATAAAAAGACATTTTCTCAATTTTAAGATTAAAGCTATAAGATTATTTTATATTTAATCCTACTGATTATAATGAGAACTCATAAATGGAAATCAAAAGCATTTAAAAAATTTAAAATGATATGGATTAGTCGATTCTTCCACTTTTCCCTTCATATTTGGAGACGATGATATAAAATCGATTCTACAATAAGAATGAAATATGACACACTCAATTAAAATGTATGCCTTTTTAAATTCAAACTATCAGGGTGTATATTTGTATATATTTCTCTCATCAATTAAAAGCTGTTTATGAGTTTAGCTGGCGTGGCCGTTTCCAAATCTTTGAACTGTTCTTAAACGAACAATATTCCACAGAATGTCGTTCTAATTAGATCTGATTCAAGTAGATTTTGTGGGGGTGGATAATCCAAAAAGTTAACTACAAACGTTGCCTGTTATCATATTATGTACAAATCGGCAATTATGACAATGATCACTAAAAAGTATTAAAAGATCTCAAGTGATGTTTACATTCTTTTAGGGATTAAAGTATTTTTAAATGTTGCAAATTGACAAAATATCTAAATAGAAGAATAAATTCATGGTACATAGAGTTAGCTAATAAAAGTAACTTTAATTTTTACACTTCAATTTTTTTTTTCGTTTAGGATTTCAATTTAATATCTTCCTTTAATTTAATTCTATTCCTCTGTTTAATATAAATGTATATAGTATTTTAGAACATCAAATTGTGAGTATGGGAACATAGTTTTTAGAGTAGCATTTTAATTATTTTAGGCATGTTGCATTGTTTAGTCATTTTCTCACTTATTTTGTATAGGTTTTTTAGAAATTATTTTAATACAAAAAGAAATATAAAAACGTCGATCCACTCCTACACATTCTGATTCCAATTATAGAAGTTGGAGTCTTCTTCGGTTATGAATCCTTTCTTCTCTACTAATAATAAGGGAAAGTGATTGTGTGTGAGTGTGTGTGTGTGTGTGTGTGTGTGTGTGTGTGTGTGTGTGTGTGTGTGTGTGTGTGTGTGAGTGTGTGTGTGTGAGTGTGTGTGTGTGTGTGTGTGCGTGTGTGCGTGTGCGTGTGCGTGTGTGTCTGCGTATGTGTGTGAGTGAGTGAGTGAATGAGTGTGTGTGTGTGTGTGTGTGTGAGTGAGTGAGTGAGTGAGAGTGTGTGTCTTTTTATAATTTTCTTTTAATTTTAAATTTTTAAAAATTGTCCTTTAAATGATAGTGGTTTAATTTCCATCAAACATTTCTTACATTTTTAAAACTCTATTTTTTTCCCTAAGTTTCGGTGATAAATACAATTCTCGTAATGAAAATTAAACCATTTTTAATCGCATTATTTTTTTCGGAGTCGAAAACTAAGAAAGATTTTTTCTGTTAATTGTCTGAGCAGCTTATAGGAAGAATTAGAAAGTAAAATAACATTACCAAAAAAAAGCAAAATATAATTTGAAATAGATTACCGAGACACTTTATTATTTGAGGATACTATAATATCTTTAGCAAGGTTCATAAATATAAGGCAGGTTTAAAGCTATGGAAACAACTTGTGTTTAATTGTGTCATAATTTAATGCTTAAAAATGCTTTGTTGAAGGTATCATAAATTTCAAGTTTAGTATAGGAGATTTAATCATCTTATATAATTTTAATCCCCTCATACCATTTAAAATCTTTAAAAGTGAGTCTTATTTTTGTGTTAAGTTTGTTGCCGTTAATAAATACTTATATAAATAACTTACAACATTTTATGTACTAACGAACACTTTTAACATTAATTTTATACTTTCTTACTTTTATATACTTATAATACACTTAGTTTCATATATAATATTTTATACTTATTAATAAATTCTCCTGTGAATACAGGTAAAATATAGCCATAGTTTGAAATAATTATATTGTATTAAAATGCAGAAATTGAATGCATAAAATTTTTTATGGGCTTTATTGAAAATTAAAAAAATAATAAATCTTATCTCGTGTTCAATAATAATTTATAAATTGATTAGATTCCCGGGTCAAAAACTATCACATTGCAATGCTGTTTTGTTGTTGTTGTTGTTTCCAATGGCACTTGCCATAAGCAAGCCCGCTGATCTGAAATCAACGATTTTAAGCCGAAAGGGAACGTCTCTTATTTTAGTAGCGCCAACGAGGGCCAAGAGTACGATTTTGCTACTCACGCATCACATTCCCTTGCACAGCCCCTTTTTAAAGGGGGGCACGTTCACACATCTCACAGATAGAACAAATGAAGGACAACCATGCCCGAACCGGGACTCGAACCCGGGACGCCCAGATCACGGGGAAGACGCGCTACCCCTATGCCAGGACGCCGGCACAATGCTGTTTTAAAATTCATAACAAATTTAATCTTTGCATTTTTGATGATATTCCTCGATTATTACTCAACGATATAACCAAAAAGGCATTTTTCGGCTTACACTAATATTTCATTTGGAATCTAAGAACTAAACCAACATAAAATTTTCCAGCCGTCTTATTAAATATACGTCTTATCATACATTACAACATCTCGTCTCTAATATTTGTTGCTCAATGCAGTCTTAAAAGATGGGAACATCCAACTTTTCAAGATATTTCAACCAAAGATAATTACCCTCTCAGCCATATTCATAACGTGGACATATATAACCAAACTCCCTCATCCAGCTCGATGTCTGGAATAAATAAGGCGTAACTAGTGGCAGTCCGGTACACCTCCTGGATAGCTGCCGGACAATATTTAGGACTCATGGAAAACTAATCCGAGCGCGCATTAACTCCAAGAACGTCTCGCCATGGCCTGGTGAAATATGTCCCAAATACTTTAGGAATGACCATTAGGTAAAATTAACATTTAATGCCGTCTTTAAATCTTAAATAAGACTGCAAAACTGAGTTATGGTGCTGAAATGCGGCACAGGTCACAGTGAATTTCATTCTTTTCAATGCACAGCGGGACTCTCAGGGGAATTCTTTCCAGAAAAATTCCGAGAGCGGGGGGGGGGGGAATTCAAAGTGCGGGAACAGCGGGTGCCTTTGGAGATGCACATGCAATGTTAAATGATGATATCGTTTTCAAAACACGGGGAAGCCAAAGGGCCAAGAATACGATGAAATAGGAAATGGAATTTTCTATGTCGCATTTTCGTCGTTTGGGGCAAAGACATTTCCAGATGGAAACATTTCCCCGGAAAATGCTTTCTCACTTTATGTCGGAATGCGATGAAGTCTATTGCGATGTATTTTAGGAAAATATTTACATCGATGTATGATAAATGTTTCTCATGCCTGCTTCATCATTCAGCGGAAGAAGCATTGTATACATAAAATATTTGACACTGAAACTTTTCGTGAATGTATGATTCAGTGGCAAGACGAGTTCAATAGGAGGAGAATAGTATAGAATATGAAATGGAATTTTTTTCGTTTAGTTCAACACATAAAACTTTCGTTTCATTGGAAATACAAGAACGTTTTCTTCCTATGAAGAAGATGTAAAATTTTATATTTGAAATAAATTGTTACTTGTCTCATGTGAGGAAAGTAAGAAATATTTATTTCGATACAATTTTTGTGTCTAGAAAGAGAGAAAAAAAGTTTTTGAATGAAAATGTAGAAAAGCCAAGTCAGATTGCAAATATTTAATAAATATCTTAATTTTTGTATTGTATTACGTAAAACTCTGGATAAAAAATTTATTTTTATTTCATTGTACTCAGGATATAAAAATTTATCAACGCATTTTCTGATCCAATTCCGATATTTTTATTTAATTATTTCTAACACACGCTTAACAAAATTTCTGATACCGTCGTTCCTACGCCAGGAGACAGGAGATAAAAATGCTAAACGCTTGAACATCTTTTGAAAAAGATATCTAAGATTCCCTTGCATAAATCGACACGTGTCAAAGAAATCCCTACCAAAATATCATAGCAAAATCACTGAAGGGAAAATTTTCGATCTCGATGTAGACTGACGCATGATCTTTTCACCTCTCCTTTTTACGTAATATTCCTCCCGTGTAAATTAAATTAAAGTTAATTTCAAAAGGTTTTTTTCGAGAGGGGAGACACGCAACTTCAAAAAATTTGTTAGGCATAATCAAGTCTCTCTCTCTCTCTCTTTCTCTCTCTCTCCTCTCTCTCTCTCTCTGTGTTTGTGTGTGTGTGAGTGAGTGAGTGCCTGCGTGTATGTGTGTGCGCTGCGAGCAAGTGCGTGCAGTGCGTTGGCGTTCTAAAGGCTAGATCGTTTAATCTATCTTGTAAATTTGGTAAAATATACTTTGGGAAGTCAAAATGTGTGCACCTTAGATAGACTTTTTAACAATTTAATTGCAATAATAATAAATAAATAATTAAGCAAGAATTTCACATTCTTTTGAAATAATTCCAAGAATATTATAGCATTAACGTGATTTATACAAGATTTTAGTATTCAAAATCTTGCCTTTTGAATAATATCAATTTAAGTTATGCAAAATTTTCTTGAATTTAACATTTTTGTAAAAGTATTGTTATGCATAGTCTTTCGCGGTAGATTGCAATGTTACATCGAAACTCTAACCGCTTTCAGAATTTCATGAAATATTTCATTCCATTATTTTTTCTTTTCCAATGTTGACAAGTAAAGAAGAAAGAATTAAAATCTGAGTAGTTTACATGAAAGGTAAGGAATTTCACTTGCAATTTAAATGAGATGAAATGATAAATGAGCAGATGAATTATAATTTAATAGCTATATTATGTCATGGGGTTTGGCTCCATGTGGATAGTTCAGGAGCGTAATGAACACGAGCAAGTGTAGGGTTATTAAAATAAGACAGATTTAATATCTCCGACAATCTTATATTTAAATGTTGACAGAATCGTGAGCAGGATTTTAATGAAATTTAGTTGAGATTGTACATTAATATTATTCCCTGCATTGATGGATAATATGAAATGCATGCAACAACCCTCTAAATTAAGTTTCGACAAAGCTGTTACAAAAGAAAAATATTATTCTTCATTCTTAATATTCAAAATAAAACAATAAAATTTCTTAGATTTTTTTTAATAAACATTACTCAAAAAGCTGTGAATATCAACATATTACGAAAAGAAATAATATATATCCCGTATTATTGATTATTAAATGATTAATAATCAATATTTAAGCTATTAGATAATTCATGATTATCTAACAGCTTAAAATGAATTCATGTTTCTTCCAATATTATTTTATACGAACCAAATTCCAAAAATGTTTTTCCGTGAAAATTATGTATTCTGTTTCTACTGGCTACAATAACTAACTAACATTGCCCTATGAAATCAAGATAAGTAATCAAGTATCTTATATATAATTATTGTACATATTTTACTATGCATTAGAATTCTTTTCCCTATCAATTTTCAAAATTCTGAAGTCTTGAAAGAAATATTTTACATTATATTTTCATAAACTACATTATAAAAGTTATTCAAACACTTATTGATATAGAATTTGCAGATTGTGTATCTTCTTAAAATATTCCATAACAATTTCATCACTTATTTCAAACACCCATTTCAAAACTTATTTTTAGGAAATGAATAAATTATCTCATTTTATTCAGATATTTACTTCATCGAAATTATTTTTCAGACTGTTAAAATTTCCAGAATGTGAAAAATAAGTTAAGGTAAATTGAGTAAAGGCGAAATTTTGAAATTATTACACTTGAATTTGTTACATTATAACAGTATTCTGAATTCAAATTTATGTATTTTTTAAAAAATAAATGGATTATTTTTGCATAACTTCCTTGGAAAGTCCTTTATGATTTAATGCGTTGTGAAATTTTTAGGATAGTAAAGAGATACTAAATGATAATGACTATTTTAAAACATCCTAAATTTCGTTTGAAAATCTTCATTCAAATAAAAATAGGATTTCAAAGTTTTCAGTTTATATTTTATAATGTGTATTTCATTTAATAAAGAGTGCATTCATCTTGTCTTAAAATGATTTTTTTTTCTTTTAAGCATTTAATACTTTATTTTCATTATATATCATATTAATTTGTAAAATTCCCTTAAAAATTTTGAAATTGATAATTCCAGCATTTATTTTAATGTATTGTGTTAGATTATTTCTTATATGTATTTCTTTAAACATTATATGGTTCCGGGTATGATTCAATTTTTTACAACATTTTGAAGTTTATTATAAATCTATTATACAGACATAAATACTGCTCCTCTTTATATAGTAGCTTGATTGGTGTTCTCAAATTGCGCGGAGATCGTGACAAAATCTTGTCGATATAAGTATCTTTCTACAATTTGAAGAAACTGTGTTGTGAGCTTAAAATCTTCATAAAGTCACATAGTAGCAGCATAACTAAAAAGGGAAATGCGCATATATATTACTCGAGTCAGTTCAAATTTCCCCCAGCTCCTGGGGGGGCACCTCGAAATGAGGATGAGATGCTTCCAGCATGGTGGTTGGATCTCGCCACCCTGGAGGGAACACTAATAGGTGGGGATCTAACTCCTCCCATCGATGACGGGTCGTACTTCCTTCGGGAAGGGTTGTACCGTGGCAGGTGATGGCCCTTAGGACTCAACCACAGTTCCCGCCAATTGCTGTTGCGGCGGTCCGGTCATTCAGTTTTATGGTTTAAATCCGTGTGCCTTCGGGCGGGTCGGAGAGTTAGATGCTTAACTTTCCCAAACTCCTTTTTACTATGACCATTCAATTCAGATTGAGCACGCTCTAATTTCCAAACGGTTTGTTATCATTTGTGCAGACATTTATATATTTAATAATGGTTTTCTTAACAAAAGTATTTTTTTTTTTGTTGTTGTTAAAAAGCTTTTTGTATAAGAAATTTGTACTATTCGTCTGAAGGAAAAATTCTACTTAAATTCTAAAATTCTTCTTCTGAGTTAATTGCCTTCTGAGTACAAATTCTTCTTCTGCTTCTTCTAAACAAATTTTTCGACTGCGTTTAACGAAAATTAAAAATTTTTACTCTTGTAATATCATTATACACAAATTTAAACAAAGAAAAAATACTGATAAATACTATTTAACCTTTAATTATTCCAAATGAAAATGCGCACACTGAAATAAGACTGCATTTGTAATAATTTTGAAAACTGTATTTTGCTCCCAATTGGGTTTTAAATAATGCAGAATAATACTGTGAAGTATAATACTTTGTACAATATTTGTACGGTATCAAATATAATAAATTATATTTTATAAATACTATCCGCCTTTGATTACTAGCAAGTTTGACAATAATTTTGATCATACTCAATTCTAATTAAAATTTTATGCAAAATTTAGGATTCCCTCAACGAAGTACTTTTAAGCATCAAGTTGTCTTAGATATTAAAGACGTGTCACTTTAATAACTTCACAATTCTTCTAATTTAAGCCCAATATAATTTGAATTCAGTGCATCGGAAAAGTTGAATGCCATATAATGAAAAGATTGAATGCCATAAAGAAATTGAATCAAAAATAATAAAAAAATTTGAATCCAATATAAAATTTTCTTCTCAACTTACGACCATGCTTCAATAATATGGGCCGTGTTGTATTTAACTTTGTCTTCAAAAGAATAGAACATGTATTTGGACATCCGTTCCATTTACTATTTGAAACCAAATTTTGATTAAAATATTGTTTTCACTTCAGAATCACATACAAATTTAATTTACCTAAATTTGTGGAATTTTTGAGTAATAATGTACATTAACCTCTGAAATGAAATTAAATCATATGACGTATACTACTGTTAAAACCTTACCATTGGCAAAAACTTAAAACTATGAATAATCTTATTCAAACTGTGCTTTGTATTGTGTGGTAATGTAATTTAATTTCCTTATTTCACATGTAAATAAGGAATAAGCAAAAATAGTTTTCTTGACTTTCAATAATGGAAGAAAAACTCGCGATCAAATATTTCATGCAACAACAAAACCTAATGTTAATAAATACATTAAATAAATGAATAAAATTTTAAAATTTAGAGAAAATTTACATATTAATTAAATTGGAATCATTAAAAAGTCATTTGATTTCTAAATTATGTAAAATTGTTTTTTTGCAACATTTTCAGGAGTTTTCGCTGTATAACGGTACTTTCTTAGTTATCATTTAATCAAAATTCCAATTAAAATTTCCAAAGAATTATTTCGAGCTTAATATTTCCACGTTCAAAAGTAAATTCTTGTCAAATTTGTAGTTCTACGTTGAATGATATGACCTGGGAAGCGCCAAGCAATGCACATTCTCCGTTCTTTTTTTATAAGATATGTTTATTAAAAAAATATTGCAGATCTTCTCGTATTTGGAAGTAGATACTGTAATATGGTAATATTTACAACGCAAAATAAATTGGAAAAAATTTTGCACTTAGAAATTCCCATGAAAAATATAACATTTGATTTTCTGTTATTATTAGATTTTAAAAATGTTAAAGAATGAATTATTCTTACGCTTTGAGCATCCATTTCCTGTTCTTTTCTTTTGTTATATAATATTCAACTTCTGTAAATTGTTTTTGTGGCTCGTTCGACTTGGCAGGAGTTTAATATTTATCGATTAAAGCAACAACAAATCATTCTCAGACAACACAACGAATATTGTATTCTGAATTCCGATGTAGAAAAAGAAATGTACTTAATACCCCCAGGAAATGCATTTTTCAGCACTGAAGGAAAACTTAAGGGGAAAAAACTTAAAGGGAACATATTGAAAAAGCCCTCCTTACAATGTAGAAGAGAGCTGACATCAACTTTTATACATTGCACGTCACAACATTCATAATTTTGTTTCTCCTTCATTCATAAGTTGAAGAAACTTATCAAATATAGCGAGCGTTGGCATACACCGCAATTCTAATCAATTCTTATCAAATAAAACAGGAGAAGTCCCCTGAGTTTTCGGGGGGATTGAAGAAAAAGTTGGAAAAGTGGAAAATTTGATGGAAAAACGTTGAAATATTGGCATCGTGTGCTTTGGAGAAGGCTATAAATTTTTGAGATATGATATTTTTTTTTTGTTCCATCTTTCAGGCTGAGCATTGTTTAATATCATCGACTGGTTCAGGCTATTTTGTATTTTTTTCCAGAAAAGTACAAGCGCTTGTAGTGCATGAAATATTTTAGTGCTTTAAGAGTGATATATAACAGAAGGGATTTATTTATTTATTTGTTCATTTGTGATTTTCTAAAGTTATAAATCAGAAGAAAAAAACCAAAGAAATACCACAAAACTAGATTCATGATATTACTCATCATGCAGTAAAATTCCAATGCAGGATTGTTTTGCAATTTTTTTATATTTTTTCCTATATTTAATAAGAATATAAGAAAGGAAACTCCGCCTACTAGTTTTTTTGTATATATTCTTCCATTTAAAATTATCATTCATAAGTTTTTTTCAAATAACATATATTTGTATAAATTCTTTTCTAAACCGTTTATTAGCTTGACTAGTTTCAGGTTTACGGTGATGAGATTTTGATCATAAGATCCTTCCCTTACTTATTGTACTTGCTTGTACTAGAATTATTGAATTTTGTAAATTTATATGTTCCTGATTGCAATCAGCTCATTTCTATAAGTTAAGTATGAATTAAATTAAAATTTGTTTCCATATCAGTGGCGTCACCTGATAGCAAATTTCAGAAATCGTTCGTTTCAAAACTAAAAAAATACATAAAAAAAGAATATATTGTTTAAGACTTTAATAAAAGTGTACTTTTAAAAAATTGCCTTTCATTGAAGTTATTCGGGATTATGTTATTCGCATTAAAATAAGAAATGGTGATTTCATAATTTAAAAAAAATTGATAAATAATTAAAACCACTGAAAAAGTTGCAAGCTTACATTTATGCCTGATTGAGGTAAGTAAATACAAAAAACTGCAATGATAATGTTTGAATTTTTTTGAATAAGTTTTTGTTATATATAAATTAAATATAACAAAATTGAGGTTAAAAGTTCAAAACATCTTCATAAAAATTCTATTGAATTTAATGAAAGATTTCTATAAAGTTAATTTAAGCTATCAATTGTAGAATCATTTTAATATTGTTCACTTTACTTTGATATTTTCCAATGAATTATATTTAATCTTACGATAACAGACATTTTAATCTTATAAACACATATAACTGTTGAGAAAAAATGTCATTGTATTTAGGCAAATTTCTTGTGGCGCATTTCGATACAAAAGATTTTACATGATTTCTCTTCTTTGGAAACTCAAACACTCTGTTTACTAGGTAAAAGAGGAAAATAAACTCTATGGCGAAAAACGAAAGAAGAATGGAGAAAAACTAGACAAATAAAATACGTCGTGCAACATTTTCTTGCAACAGGTTCTTCAATCACGACCTACAAGACATTTTCTACGTCTTTCACTGCGGGAATAGAAAAGCTGTGATAAAGAAAAACAGAACACCACAAAATAAATTTAGTTTTTCTTGGTGCAGGATTGTGTAAAAAATGCAGTGGACTTGAGCTCATATTCACAAACAGTAAAGGAAATAACAATCTAATATAATATTATATTACTGCATTGTTATAAATACATACTATTTTTTCAACAATAACATGAATAATTCTCATGTATTTATTTCGTCTTCGAAATATTTTATGCATATCTTCGAAAACTAAAACATGACTTTAGCATATGAAAAAGGAGACGCACATCGGAATTTTAACATTTTTAATATGAATTCTTTTGCATTTCGAATTTTCTATTAACATTTATTCACATTTATTGTTATTTCAAAATCTAAAATAAAAATTATAAAGTACTACTTATATCACTGAATTATTTTTGTTATAACAAAGTGTCGTGTATTTTGCCCGCTGTGTCTGTTTTATTTAAAATTCCAATATACGTTATTCAAATTTTTAAATATTAGAAAAAAATTTAAAAAATTTGGTAGGATTATATATGAAAAGTAATGATGATCTTGCAGTTTTAAAAAAACTGCTGTATTCTAAATATAGTACACTGTACTTATGTATTGTTACTATGTATTATTTCTTAATATTATTATTTTTAATATTATAACATTTATAGAAAATTATAGTTACTGTTACTTTATTATGATAAATGAATTATTCTTCGTATTTTTATTATATTTTATTTATTAGAGTTATATGGACTAAAGATAAATATTTATGTTGATTTGTCGTAATATGTCGCACATTATGCTTTTTGTGTCTGCATTAATTTAAGTTCCAATATATACATTACAATAAAAAAACTATTAAATTTTCTTAAATATTCGAAAAATTAAAAAAAATTGATAGGATTATATATGAATCGTAATGCTGATTTTGTAATTTTATAGAAAACTGTTGTATTCGGTACTGTATACTGAAAATTGTTGTACTGTATATATAGTATACTACTCATTCATTGTTATTATGTATTATTTCTTAGCCTTATTATTTTTAATATTATAATATTTTACTTTGTTATGACAAATGTTTTATTATTTATATATTTATTATATATATTATTTATTAGAGCTATAAGAATTAAAAATGAATTTTTATTTTCGATTAAGCTTAAAAACTGCCGTTTCCATTTGCTGTATTAATACTTCAACCCAATTTTATCATTCAAATTATTAATAAAGTCATGTGGAAACAAGTGAAAATTTGATGAATTCTGATGTGTATTAAACAATAAATTTAGAAATTGTTCCGATTCCTTAGAAAATATTTTAATATTCGTAACCATTCTACATTTATATTCTTATATGAATCAATTTTCGATTAAGCGTAAAAACTGCCGTTTCCATTTGCTGTATTAATACTTCAACCCAATTTTATCATTCAAATTATTAATAAAGTCATGTCGAACCAAGTGAAAATTTGATGAATTCTGATGTGTATTAAACAATAAATTTAGAAACTGTTCCGATTCCTTAGAAAATATTTTAATATGCGTAACCATTCTAAGTTTATATTCTTATATGAATCAATTAATCTGTGTGATAAAAAAATCTTTTCGAATGCATTATTATGAGTCATTTACATTTGCGAATCTTCTGTCGTTAAAATAATGAGTCGTTAGAATCCTTCGAATAACGAGCGTGGACTGATTAACTGAACTAATTTAAATCTAAATAATTCAAAGATATATCGCCATCTAAACTAGAGCTATTTGAGAAAATAATGCAATTATTCTACCTCTACTTCCACTAAATAATGCATCTTATATTTACTTTTGTTCCCTATTTTGAATTAATTGAGGATTTTGAATTAAAGAATTGCTTTTGTTCTTACTGCAGCATTAAATTATAAATTATTGCGAGATTAAGCATTAAAGTTAAATTAATATTTGTACTGTAAAATAATGTTTTGGGTTCACAAAAAAACTTTATAAAGCTTATACAGAATGTATATCCTAATTTCGTTCTATCAATTAATTTTTAAACATTTGAAGATAGGTGCAATTTGAGAAATGATCTAGAGTCTATAAAGAGTTGTGTTTTATTCTATTACAATCAATAAATGAACTGCTGAAAAATTACAAATTATAAAGTTTTACTGATTCCCCAATGTTATTAATTATATTATTGATATAATAGCATTTTAAATATTATAATTATTAATTATTTAATCTTATTATTATATATTATTTAAATTTAATATAAATATTATTGACATAGCAATTTTAAAATATAACTCCTTTGCAAAGAAAATTAACCGAGTTATGAAGTTTCCGATTTCATCATTTTAAACCAATCAAGTGAGACCTCCAGAATACAGGATGAGTTGATTTGAGAATTTTCCTTGAAAGGTTTATTGTAATGCTTTCATTCATTTAAAATAGTCCTATTCAATGATGAAATATTCTCCTTCATAATCATAAAAGTCAATAAAAAAGAGGAAGTTTCTGTCGTTAAAGTTCTAATGTTTCAAGAATATTTTTCTAAATACGGCTAATAGGATTGAGGGATCTGCATAAAATTGTATGCTTTGTTACTTTTTTTTTTCAGTAATTTATTTATTGAACACACGGCATAAATTATATTTACTTAGTCAATTAGAGCATTTTTAATTGAATATCTATCTATAGATATATATATATATTTCTAATGCTTTAGAAAATAGTTGAACTGTACAATTAGAGAGCTGTATGTCTGTATCTCTTCTATATAAATATTGTTTTTAGTCCCCCAAAGTTTTTTCGGAGAATTGAATACAAATAATAAAAGGTAAATAATTCGGCGAAACTATGCATATTGGACTATCTGCATTTTTAACTTACAGATGCTTGAATCAAATGATCTTTTTTTATTTTTGATATCTTTATCGCCGTATTTAAATAACAACATGTTTGTCTAAAACACCTCAATCCATAAACGTGAAATAAGAATTCTGTAGTGATTTATTTGGACCGCACGCATCATTAGTGGACAGAAATTGGAAATACACATGTATTAAAAATTCATCTTAGCCATTTTTTGCTCTTATTTCGTTGCATTTAATTTTCTTAGAATATGTTAAATAAAGGGAAGCAATATTCTTTATGAATATACATTTATAAGATTTTTCTTTAAAAAAGGAATCCCTTCTTATAGAAAAGTATCGAATATGTTTCCGTATTATCGTCAAAAATATGGAAATTTGCTTTCCCAAACGCAGATTTTTCTCTATTTGTGGACTTAACATACATAGATAGATAGATCGCATATTTAGAAGGAAACAGTTTCTAGATATTTCGAATATTTCCTTCAAATATATTTTTCTTAATTTATTCTGAAACAATCAGTAATTTTGACTTTCGAATCGAAAACCGTTTTCTTAAAGATGTTGTAAACATGTATTCGATTTTTTTAATCATAAAAGGATTTAATTATATAGGAAGAAAGGACGAAATCTCCCTAGGATTTATCCATTT
The DNA here is from genome assembly GCA_026543865.1 of Argiope aurantia. Lineage (NCBI taxonomy): Eukaryota > Metazoa > Arthropoda > Arachnida > Araneae > Araneidae > Argiope > Argiope aurantia. The sequence continues at coordinate 26,679 of JAPMOR010010862.1, read as the reverse complement.
AAAATTCTAAATAAATTGTTTTAAAGTCACTCCAAGAGGTACATTTATGTATTCTTCCATTTAGATCAAATAATGTAACTTGTAAAACTTTGCTCAAACACGCAATCTTGATTTATATTAGTAGAGATTGCATTAACCCTCTATCCGCCAAGGGGTTTTGAATTTTTATGTACACCAAAAATGAGGTAAAAATATATTTGAAAAGCCTCGAATTTGATTCTTCCTGGACCTCAGCCATTCGGTTCTGAGTTTCTATATATCAGTTAATATTGCGTGTAGCAGAAAATGTGTATTGTGTGAATATTCTTTACAACAAGCAAACAAATTTGAAATTCATCTGCCAGTTTAAGGGAACAGAACTGTCATATTTGAAGTACATTTTTGGTTTTTATATTATAATGAAATACGTAGATATATGTGCAATTTAGAGGTTATAGAAACGATCTGTCCCTTACTCAGTCTTTCGTTTCTTATTGAAAGGATTCTGTAAACAGTATCGTTACATTCATTTTATAACGTTATCTATTTTTAAAAATATCAAATACTTTCAAAACAAATTATGATTTGAATATAATTACACAACTTTTTCTTCTATGCAATATATAACTTATGCGACTAAAAATTTCAAAAAATAATTTGGCAGTTAACGTGTTAAGACGGATCTAATTTTCAGCTGGAATAAAGTTAAAGACATGTGCTGAAGAATCAGATTTACACTCCACATCAACAATAATTCATTTTATCCATGATTCCCATTTGATGCAAACAAAGCTAAAATACATGAAAGGTCAACTGAAAACATTGTCTCGAAATTGTCATTCTCCGAAAGTCAAAGACAAGATTCTATGACCAAACATAACCAATCATTCTTTTGATTTGCAAAATAAATTTCAATCTTTGAATCCATTGGTTGTTGTTGTTGTTGTTGTGACATATGGCACTTTGCAAGCCCGCTTACAATTATCTGTCAGCGATTTTAGCCGAGTGAGTGTATTTTGTTTTTTCAGTAGCGCCAACTATGTCCAAGAGTACGACTTAGCTACTTCGTGCTTCACTTGCACAACCCCTTTTTTACAGGGGGAGGGGGGCACATTCACCCACCTCACAGATAGAATACAGAAGAAGAACAACCATACCCGAATCAGGACTCGATCCCAATACGCCCAGATCACGTGAATCTACTTGTAATTTATTAGACTATAATAATAACTTTAAATATGATTAAATAATCAGATAAAAAAATCTGAACTTGTAAAAAACTTTTTTTTTAATTAGCAAAGAACTGGTCAAAAGTGACAAGAAAACATGGTAACATCCTTCAAAATTTTGATGTTGATGAATTGTCTCAAACTGTCACTACTGCTTTTGATATTAAACACCCTCATTTGTGCTCCGAAATTTCAGCTCTAAAATAATTAATCTCATCTGAATGCAACAATGTCAACCAGTGGAAACATTATTAAAAAATGCCATCATCAACTCATTAATTGAATAAGTTTTGATAAATGTAGTTAAATGAGCTGTTCCCTTGACTGCATCTCATCAATTCTGCAAAACAGAGGCGACTTGGCGACAAAGCCACGAGGCTGTAAGTATGATGTCTCAACTAATGACCTGACATCCTTTTAATCCATCTCCATCTGAAAACTCGACACCGCCCTTCAAACAGGGGACGGCAACCTCTGTTGTCAATTGTATTGAAGTGCCGGGGCCAGGGGTCTGCATATGATTAAAGCATTAGGTCAACTCACAAAGCCAGCTTTGTTTCTCTGTCAGTGCAGGAGATTAGAGATTGAATATGTAGCGGTGTAATGTATAGAGCAGCGCAACCGAATGAAACAGCTCCGAAGTGAAGTATCAATACATTCCTTTTCACTCTCTTGTATCCTGAGTATACAAACAGAAAGTATTATAGTCATTAAAATATGTTTTCTCGTATACAAAGTATTGAAGTCGTCAAAATATACTTTCTCGTATACGAAGAGAAAATATTGCGTCATCAAACATGCTTTCTGATATCTGAAGTTATACAAATAAAAAGTATTGCAGACGCAAAACACTCTTTCGTACATAAAGTATAAAAAGAGAAAATATTGCAGTCATCAAAATATGCTTTCTCATATCTGAAGTATTCAAAGAGAAATTATTGCTGACCTCAAAATACACTTTCTCGTATCCGAAGTATACAAAAAGAAAGTACTGCATTCATCCAAAAATGGTTTATCGAATCCAAAATATATATAGAGAAAATATTCCAGCCATTAAAAAATACTTTCTTGTATCCGAAGAAAAAATATTGCAATCTTCAAAATATTCTTTTCTGTATCCGAAGTATAAAAAGAAAAAATATTGCAGTCGTCAAAATATGCTTTCTCGTATCTGAAGTCATATAAAGAGAAAGTATCGTAGTCGTCAAAATGTGCTTTCTCATATCCTAAATATAAAAAGAGAAAGTTTTACAATCATCAAAATATACTTTCTCGTATACGAAGAGGAAATATTGCAGTCTTCAAAGTAAGTTTTCTCGTATAGGAAGCATACAAAGAAAAAATATTGCAGTCTGTTAAAATATACTTTCTCGTATCCGAAGTATACAAAGAGAGAGTACTACAATTGTCAAAATATGCTTTTCTGTATCTGAAATCCACAAAAAGAAAGTATTGCAGTCTTCAAAATATACTTTCTCGTAAGCGAAGTATACAAAGAGAAAATATCGCTGTTGTCAAAATATACTTTCTC
>JAPMOR010010862.1:0-18223 GCA_026543865.1 Argiope aurantia | reverse complement strand
GTGTGTGTGTGTGTGTGTGCGTGTGTGTAGAGAGAGAGATCCATTAATGTTGTAGAAAAATAGAAAATAATGCACTACTGAAATTTTTTTATGAGATCTCAAATGTTTTGATAAAAAGATAAAAATTTATCATACATGTTTTTAATGATAAGATATGAAGTAACGACGTGATTTAAAGTAATGTGAAAATCTTTATATTTATAAATAAATAAATTTTAAAAATAATTTTAAAAAATCATAACATAAACACTGGTAGTGTTCTGCTCTCGAAAATAACTTATGATCCATTTTGGGCATCCCTGTATCAATATACTGGTCCCAAAATTTGACAGAATTCAACAATTTGATCCCAAAGAAAATTCGAAAATTGAAATGCACTCTTCAAGCTTGCTAATTTTTTTTTAATTTTCCTTTTGGCATATACACAAGAGAATAGAGATTATATATTCACCATTTGGCGTAATTTTCATAAATTTAATATACTAGTTCATTTATAAATTTTGATAAATTCTATATATCATTCATCCATCGACCATTCACCCATCTACCATTCATCCACCTACCATTCATTCATCCACCATTTATCCATTAATTATTCACCCATCGACCATTAATTCAGCTACCATTCATCCACAGATCTTTCGTTTATCTACCATTCATCAATCTACCGCTCATTAATCAATCATTCATCCATCGACCATTCATGCACCTACAATTCATACATCTACCATTTATCCATCAACCATTCATTCAGTTACCATTCAACCACAGACCATTCGTTCATCTGCCATTCATCAATCTACCGCTCATCAATCGATCATTCATACATCGACTATTCATCCATGTACCATTCATCCACCTACCATTCAACTATTACTCATTCATCTAACATTCATATATCGACAATCCATTCATGTAATATTTATCCAACGACCATTCATTCATCTTCCATTCATCCGTCGATCATTCATTCATCTACCATTCCTGATTCTACCACTTATCCATCGACCATTCATCCATCTAAATCTTTCTGTTATCGGGATCGCAGATGCATATAATTCCGAAAATGTTTTTTTTTAAAGAAAAGGAACAGAAACATTCTTGTGTTCCATTTTCTTGTAAACCATAATATTTTAAACGGTATGGTAAATGAAAAAGAACGTGTTGCATGACATTTGACACTAAATTCCATTCTTCCTGAAGCACAAACAAAATATTTTTCTTTCGTTATCATGCAAATGTGCAATTTCCTGTCATTATTTTTAATTATACAATCGAGATTTCCGAATCATTTTGGTTAATTCATATTCTGCGTTGTCCACTACGTTTAACTTCCAAACACCACATTTATTTACATGGAGGTTCGATAGTTTTTCACGCAAGAATTTCCATCTAATCAATACTGTCTGGGGAATCTTTAACTGTCTGATATCATGCAAATAAATGGCTATTACATAGAGCTTCGGTAAGACGTAAAAAATATGTAAGGAATAAAGCGATATGACAGATTCATCCATGCCAATTTCTCTTCTCCCGTATTTTTAAAGTAAAAATGCTACCGTGTTATTTTTTTATGGTTAAGAATAACTTGCTTCTTCCTCGGTTTTTTTCAACTGATGTGTACTGTTTCTCCGAAATACATGCATTTCAAATAACTTGAGTATATTTATTGATAATTAAAATAAAACAAAATAAACAAATGATTTTTATTTATGTGAGAGTTTTATATAAAAATTTCTACAACAGGTCCTGAACCTCAATTTCGACCATGAGAAAGTTTTTATAACTTTGAAACTTTATTATATATAAACATAAATAGTTAATGATAATCATAAAGTGACCATGCATTATCATTTTTTATTTATTTTTTAGAGTAACAGTTTCTTTTTATATATATAAGAAAGAGAATTGAAGCCTTATTCTAAATAATTAAACACTGTATCCCATAGCAGATATTTTAACTATGTATACATATTATAAAAAGAATCTTATTATTCTTACTTTACTAATTAATTTGTAAAAGCTCCTAAGTGTCTCTATCTATTTAGATGATATTCCAAGGCTACTTTTTGCTACATGGATTATTTTTCTTTACCATCGTAAAATTACTTTTCACAATATAGTGTTTTTCCATTTACAGTTAAAAAATTTGCTGAAAAATAACTTTTAACTGTCTGATGCTTCTTCGCAGTTTTTAATATTTACCTTTATTACACACGGCAGACGTATTCTAAGTTATTAAGAAGTATACACTCTATTTGCTAGTAAGTTCTGTATATATAAACATAAATATTTAATGATATTCATAAAGTACGCATGCATTATCATTTTTATTGATCTTTTAGAATAGCATTTTCTTTTTTTTTATTATATAAGAAAGAAAAATAAATAATTATATATATATATATATATATATATATAGTAATAAAAACCAAGTCAATTCATCTGTGTTTTAGAAGTACCTGCATTTGCGCTCTCTAAATGTCTAAATGCTATGGTGTGTTTTCTGTTCCTTTTTAGGTTTTAGTTTGAATAAGAAATTTTCCATGTCCAAATTTGAAATACGGATTTTTTTCCCCTTATTATCGGGAAATTCCTTTTTCGAATATAGCGCTTTTCCACTTAACATCTGCTGAAAAATATACATGTCAGTAACCTCTTCGATTTTTTTATAATGAATTTTTACATATATGAAAGACCTATTGTATATCAATAAAACGTGTGCACTCTATTTGATAATTAGTTTTTCAGAAGATCCAAAATATTTATTTCTATTTTGACGATTTCTGCGTTGTAGATCATTTTTACTTATTATCGTGAAAGCATCTTCTACGACTGTATATTTTTTCCACTTATTGAAGATCACTTGCTGGATAACAACTTTTACGTAATGAAATCTCCAAGGTTTATTGTTTGTAAGATTTGCTTGTCAACCTGAAGGTTCGTCGCTTAGATAAAGAAACTTTATTTCTCCATTCAATCTGATTTAAATCTAAAGAAACAAAAAAATTTTAGGACGCTTAACTAAATTTATACTATAGAGACCAATCACCATTTTATATATAGTATATTTATCTTTGAAAATAGAAATAATTCTAAGCTGTTACACAACAATAATGTATTAAGCAATAATGAATTATTAGAAAAAGACGGCATTAGATTGTTTTTTATAAAGCTTTGCAAAAACATCTGTAACTCAGATTATTATTTTGAAAAGCTTGTTCAAAATTTTAGAATAATCCAAATTGACCAAATAATATTACGGAGGAAATATTACTAAATGTTAAACTATTATATTAATTTACTAAAACGAAATATATTTATTAATGTTAAACTATTATCATTAATTTACTAAAACGAAATGTTATCAGAATTGGTTATAGAAAAGAATAAAAAATTGCAAATTAAAGGGCGTTTTAAAATTAGCGCAAGATTTGAATTTGCCACCATTCGTGTTGTAAGTGTCGGCAGTCCTATTAAAAAAAGCATTTTACAGCTGATTAATTAGGGTTTGTAAAAATGAAGCGTTACACGAAAGAACAACGTGTTAACGCAAAATTTGAATTAAATAAAAAGACACATTTTTTTTCTTTAAACCATTATATCTTTATTGAATCGTAATGAGCACAAGATAGGGTTATGTATGGAAAAAAAACACATAAGGCAAATGGCTTTTAAATCTTTGCTGGCACATACGCTCTAATTGTCGAAATTTTCCATGACCAATTTTCATAAATGTGTCTGAATTTCGTTGAATGTCCTCCTTCAATGCACGCGTGCTTGTATATTTGTTGACATACACCTTTGACTTCAAATAACCCCATAAAACGAAATTCAACGCTGTTAAATCACACGATCTAGGCGTCCAATTCCTAAATTTTCGAACTGTTACAGCCAAACTTTCAATATTTTTGAAATATTGTTCAACAATGAAAATACGTTGTTCTATCGTATAACGCTCTATTTTTACTAACACTAAACTATCATCTGTCAAACGGTTTATTTAATAAGGTTTCCAACACTTTACTGCATGAATGGCGGCAAATTCAATTCTAGCTTTAATTTTGGGACGCCTTTTATTAACTAAATGATCAAGTTTTCAAAAAGTAAAAATTTTATTTTTTCTCGCCCATTTATGCAGTGTAATTGATCCCATAAATCAAATAACGCTACATCAGAAATTTATTAAAAATCATATAGTTTGCAGCGAATTTTTGATAACAAATTGCTTAGAAATTAAAATCTTTAAGTATGTTTTTTGGAACCCCAAACAGTTTATAAATATTTAAGCGTTATAAAATTCGATTTTCTCAGTTAAAAGAGAGTTTTAAGTTGATTTCTATGTTTAATAAAATAAAAGTTGAGAAACCGAAGGATACAGCTGTACTGTAACATGTTTTTTTTTTTCCCTTTTAAAATCATTTAGCTTTAAGTTACATGTTCCAAAAAATATAAAATTGCCTCAAAAGTTTTAATTTTCTTAAAATAAATATTTTATACACATTTGAAAATTATAATATCTGTTTCCGTCATGTAAAAATAAAACTTAGAATCCAGTTTAGGGTTAATTATAACTGTTAAAAAATGAAACAATTGTACTTCCACAAATATTTCTTTTTATATTTTTAATTATTAAAATATCATTTTATCGAAGTGCCAATATATCAGTATGTTTGGCGCAGTTTAATCAAAAATGGTTCTTGCGCTAATAAACTCCATCAACCAACCAACCAACCAGCCAATATATCAAAATACCAATTTAATTTTTAAAAAATTTCTTTACAAAGTTTTGTTTCTATTGTCCGGTTGGAAAATAATATTGACTCTTAATTAATAAAAAACTCTTACCCTCCCTTTTATAACTCCCTTTTAAATCTTTTAGCTTTAAGTTATATGTTCCAAAAAAATATAAGATTGTCTTAAAAGCTATAATTTTCTTGAAATAAATAATGTATAAAAATTTGAAGATTATAATATCGAATTTCCATCAAGTAGAAATAAATCTATGAATCCATTTTAGTTATAATCTTAAATGTTAAAGAAATATACAATCGTATTCCCACAAAATGTTTTCTTTTACATTTTTAATTATTAAAATATTATTTTATTAAAGTGCCAACATATTAAAATGCCAATTTTATAGAAAAAAATAGGTCTTATAAATAAAGTTTTCTATTGCATAATAAAAAATAGCGTAGATTCCTTATTAATACAACCTGATTATTAAAATATATTTTTATCGAAGTAGCAATATATTAAAATCGCAACTTAATAAAAAAAAAGTCCTATTAAACAAAGTTTTGTTTCCAGTGACCTGTAGAAAAATAGTATTGACTCTTAGTTAATACAAAACCTATAAAGTGTCCAAATAAGTTTTTTTTTATAAAATGTCTCAAATCATTTCATTAATCATGCATTTTATATTTACAGATACTTTTAAGTTATTTGCACAGACTTCGCTATTAAAAACGCTCTTTCTCATTAACATGCTAATGTATTCTCAGAGAACTTGCTTGGATAAGGACTTACGTGATGATGATGATTAAATTCGAACGATATTAAACGTTAGCGCTAGCAAAAAATCATTCCATCCATGATGAAAGACTATTTAGAGAAGAAACATTGTGAAAAACATAAAAGCCACTGAATGGAACGCGCAAATTTATTCGATACATTAAATGGCATGTCCACACCCTGAAACTGGAGGGGAGGGGAGGTTATGAGAAAAAGTCAATTGCAAGCAGGGGCTGCCCGTTTTGCATGCAATTAGAACACTTCCAAAGTACCTATGTATTAATTTAGCTGAGTGCTTTTTATTTAGGGACCAAAGTGCTTTTCCGAGTGCAGCATACCATTGATTGTATTTTCCTTTCCCTTTTACTCTATTTTTTTACCAGTTTTTTTTACTCCATTTCCACTCTTATTTCGTTCACTTTTATTTCAGTTCTATTCTCTAATGGAAAGCAGCTGACAAAATCTTTTGAATAAAAACTGATAAAAAATATATATAGAAATGACTTAGTTTCTATTAAAAGTCAGCCGAGGGAGGAGATATTAATGCCATTATTACATATTCAGTTTTATGCATTTTAAATAAGTTAATATTTTTTTCTATCATAAATTTTCCTTTCTCTTCAGAAAGTTTGTAAATTTGTTAAAATGGCTTTTACATTTTGTTTACCTATCGTGTTTACTTAAAATGCTGTTTTTGGACACTTTTACAGCGTAAAGCTATTTATTTTGCTTCCAGAAGAAGAAATGCTAAAAATAAGACCTTATGATTAAGCGAATATACCTTGTAAATTTCCTGAATTGTTTTCTTGTTTTAAAAAAAATCTAAATCTATTAATACAACTCTTATGCTGTGCTTACCTATTGGGCTTACTTAATATATTATTTACCAAATGGTTTACAGTATGGTACTACATTCTTTGAATCTGGGAAGAAAAACTTTAAAAATAATGAATTGATAAGACATCTGAAAATATTAAAGCCATTCATATTTCAAATTAATATTGTTATGGTTATCAAAATAATAAAAAATTGAAATTTACAGTTGTCGGTGCTGCATATTTTCGAAGTTTTTTTTTTTATTTTTATTAATGATTTTTTTTAAAACTTCTCAAGACACGTCTTTTTTTAAGGTAACGGGGAGGATTAAGATAATTCAAACATTTTTTTTAATGAACTTTAGGCGAATTCCTTCAAATCGCAGTGAATCTATTTATTTCATTTTTCGAAGTGAATCTTTTTTACTTAGTCTGTTATATTTTTATGAGAATTATTTCAATAAAACGGAAGAAGTTTTAAAAAAAGACATAATTTCATTATTTTTACATTGAACTTATATCTATGTAAAATAATTCAAATGTAAATAAAATTTTTAAAAATTCCAAAATATTGCTAAAAATTCGAACTGTCAAAAAAAATTGAGCCGATTGATAAAAATTATAAGATAAAGCTAAACATATTTATAAATGTATTTAAATAATAAAAAATATTGAATATTGAAAAAATAGAGGAAAACAGGCAATATAAACAATAATGGTTTTGTTTCTCCATAGTTTATGAAATCTCTTGGGATTCTTGAAAAAGAAATATCAAAATTTTGTGAAATTCCTTCACATACATTGAAAAACTTTAAAACCCCTATCAGGTCCGATGGTGAACTTCTTATGCCTCTCTGTCCAGCATAAAAATCTTGGAATTTGGTGAAGAGCAAAATGGTCAAGAAAACTTTTCGGTATCCAGTGATGAACTGCTTCGTTCTTTGTACTGTAATGAATACTTTGGACGTTCATCATAATACAAAGCCCAAAAAAGTGCGTCATGAGCGTTTTGTGCTTTGTACTATAGTGAAGAAAACTAAATATGTAGTTTGGACATCTTTTTGTAGAGTAATTGAACCTAAAATTTGATATTTGTTATAATCTTAATAACTATGATCTAATTTCATCATAGCTATAATTTAGTAATAAATGTTACAACAAAATTGCAGACCAAATTTCATATATTTAAGACATTGGGTGTTTGAATTGTCGCCTTTACCTGCACACGAAAGAACATACCAACAGGCGATTAACCTTTTGGAAAATGTAATTCAAATATTCCAAGGGCAGATATTTATCGGATTTGTTCCAAATCCGATAAATATCTGAACTTTAAATACTAAATCTGGGTAGTAAATTTTGTCCATTTAGTTCTCTTAATTTTGCAATTAGCCTGATGGACAGACTTCCTCAGCATGGATTTCGTTCAAAATATAATAGAAATCTACAAATGTGATGTAAAGATCACATACCAAATTTCATTTAACTAGCTCCAAACGTTTTTATATTTATCAAACTCACAAACAAACAGACGTAATTTCAAACTTGTGCATTTGAAATGAAAAAAAAAATATGAAATGCACAGCTTCTACGAAATCTCAACTACAAATTTTTTGACGATAATAATACTTTTCCTTTGTTTGTGCTTTCTATGTTTACAAGGAAGTAAATGCAAACATATGGGAACGAAATAAAAACAATAACCGTTCTCAAAAGCAAACAAATGCAAATTTCCTCCAACGTAGTAAAAGTTAACGGTGTAATGCGGCTTAACGTTTGCTGTAGCATTTTTTAGTTTTATTTTTATGATAGTGAAAGTTTAAACGAACGCTCAAACAGCCAAGTGGCCGTCTTACCTAAACATATCTTATATCATGCATGAAATTTTGCATCGCTCGTAGATATTGTATTTCTTAAGAGATTGTATAAATTTGCTAAAATGACTCCTATACTTTGCTTAACTATAAACTTTATATAAATGCTAACTTTTGAATGTTTTATTATTTTAATTTCAGAAGGAAATAAAGATTGATGATTGCTTTTTTTATATAACATAGTTATAGTGTTTTTTTCTGTCATACAGTGGCAATAGATGGAATTAATTTATAGCTAAGAGAAGTGGAAGAAATAATTCTCTCCTATTTAATTTAAGAATCAATAACTACATATGCCTTTGCTGATTGGAATATTGTTATTCTAGATATGTATAGATATATTTCTTTCATGGTATATTGCATTATGAAATAAATTCTAGCTATTATACTAGAATTTCATTTGTATTTTTGGTGATTTATGTGTTTTCAAGTTTAGTCAAATAATTTGATACAGAATATTTTTTTTTAATTTATGGATACCATGGAGTTTCCATGGTATCTTCCAATAAAAAAGAATGCTGATAACATACGACAAGAAAAGTTAGTTTTCCACTCATGCTAATATTATACTATACTCACTGTGGCAAAAATACGGCATAATGGAAGTTCATTATTCATGAAATACATTAGTCGTTTTTAATTCAATATGATCTGAGATCTAATGGCCACAATTACCCGCCTTAGTCAGGGAATTAAAAGTAAAATAGACATTTAGCTAATTTAATCTTGTGGATTAGTTCTGTTTAGTTATACTAACGTCCCATTTTAAAGCAACACTAGGGCTATTTGGGGACGGATATCGAAATTTTGAACCTCGGTTAGATGACGTTGACGACAACTGAGCTAGCATCTCCCTTCCCAAATTTCCACACCACACCAGTGAAAGGACGCTTGGCCACGATGGATTCAACGTGCACTAGACCCGCTTAAACGGCAGTTCTTCGATGGAATAGAATATCGAACCTGAAAACCACCGTTTCCACGGCCTCTACTTTACCTTTAATCTTATGGAAGTTTCAGCATTTCACAGATGAGGACCTGTGTCTTGGTATTATGCTTTTTAGATCTTACAAAATAATAATTCTTAAACAATAAGCACATGAAACAATGGATTCAAGAGACACAATGGATTCACACTATAGGTACTAGGTATCTATTTTTCTTATATAAAATACATGTGCGGACAGTATTTTCTCTTTTTACTCTTCAAGCAGCTTTAGATCTCAGTTCCCATATCTTAGCAAAATGCACTTTGTGATTTGGAAATTTGCTTTAGATAAAAATTAATTCAGGAACAACTTATCGTCGGGAAATGGTTAGCACGTAAAAATAGGTTTCGGAAACAAAAATTTAAATCGTACGTTGTGAAATATTAGACTTCCTAAAAATAGGATAAAATTGCAAGCTAGGATAGACTTGCAAAAATAGGATAAATCTAAGATTAATTCTTGAAAAATTTCCTCTGAAAAAAATTTTGCTCATGAAGATCATAGTGTATTTGATTTGCCAACACGACAACACGCAATCTCAAAAGATATAATAAAAAAAACATTTCACCATAAGCAACTTTTTTAATGATATTTTTTAAAGGTGTTTCAATCTGGAAAGTATCTAAAATTTTTAAAGCATAAGTAAGTAAATATTTTTAGTTTCTGGACATTTAAGAAAAAGGGATCAGATTTTCTCTGCATAAAATGCAAATACAATGGTATTTTTATTCATATTAAATATTTGTTAATAGCCTATATACTACTTATAGATATATTTGAACAAAAGTCGAATGAAAATATTTATTTCCTAATTAATTTTAATTGCTGACTAGAAAATCATGTTCATGTACGAAAGTTCATTTGAAGTTTCAAGATCCAGCAGTTTTGTCAAAATCAAATTTTGTTATTGATTCTGATTCTTCTAGACATTCCATAAATAGAAAAAATAAAGCAATAAGATGGAAAAAAATTATTTTGCTTTCTTTTAAAAAAATTTTTTTTCTTGTAATGCTAAATATGAACAAGGTATAAAAATATATCAGCAAGATTGGTCTCCCCTAAACCTCCTCGCATAAATTTTTAAGAAAAAAGAATGCTCTGGATTGCATGACATTGGTGTATTATATTTACCAAATATTAATTTTTAGCGTGAATTTATTATTTATACTGAATCTAAATACAATCCTTGACGCGGTATAGCCAAATATGGCTCTTGCGCCAATAAACCAAGCAAAACCAACCAACTTAATATAATCCTTGGCGAATATGTTTTGGTAATTAATCCCTGGCATGCGGTTAATAATATCAAAAAATCCAGTTTGTGTTTTAGAAGTGTTTTTCCCAATCTGTTGAAACAAAACTTTGACACAAAATTATACTTGTAATCACGCACCGAATATGATATATTTAATTCATTGAATTTTTTATTTATTATGCTTGCATAGTTATGGAAGTACAAACTGACAGACCATCAAATCCTTATATTTAGCTCAAAATTTGATTGGTGACGACACTATAAGTTTTAAATCTTTGCACTGACTTTTATCCATCAGCTCTCTTTGTTTTCTAATTATCTGTTAATTTATATTCGAAAGGCCGGACAAATAAACTTTCTCTGATCGGATTTTTCACAAAATTTGAAAGAAATCTATAATTTGGTTTTAAGACTCTATACCAAAACATTTCATCTGTCTAGCTAAGAGCATTTGTGAATTATGTTTGTCATAGACAGACATACGGACTGATATCAATCCAAAAATGTGTTTTTTGAACTCAGGGAGACATAAAACGTAAAAATTCGTTCAAATTATGAGCTCGAATTTGCTGAAGATTACAATTTTTTTTTACAGATTTTTACTTCGTAAAAAAAACGTAGAAATAGTAAGACTATGGAACCTTACTTTTTCCAATAAATATGATGTGATATTTCTTTAGATTTACTCATTTCAATTTCGGTACATTCACAGTTTGCTCTCATTACAAAGTATCTATAAAAGGTTTCCAATAAACTATTTAACTAATCAAATATAAACGATATTCTCTAATAGGCAAATAATAATTAAAATTTAAAGAAAGCAAAATTTGTACCATATAAAGGAAAGTAAAATTTACACCCAGCTAAAAATTCTCTATCAATATTACATCGATACACAAACTCTATAACGTTCTAATGAATCATGCTAAATCTAATGTATTTCTTCCATTAAAAGAACCAAGACACTTTTTGAATGAAACGTGTAAAGAAAAGTGATTTTACTTATATAACCTTACTCACCTAGAAAGTAAAATGAAAATGAGATTTACAGATATCTAGAAAATATATCATTACTATGCCGGTAACAAAAATTCAGAGTTCTTCTTAGAATTAAGTTAAATATGTTTCGTCTATTACAATGAACAAAACACTTTTTTATTGAAACTTGTAAAGAAAGGAAAATTCAGTTTCTTTTCTCCGGTCTTATTCACCAAGAAAAAGAAACAGCATTTCACTATTTATTTTTCTTCGTCTTATTTTTACAGGTTTACAGCAATTGATGCAATTGTACGAATGAACGTGACGAACGTGTGGGTAGCATGTGATCGAATGGGTTTATAGTTTTATTTGCTCGTCTGAAATATTTCGAACTGCAAAGAAATGATAATAGTTGGAACTATAAGATTTGTCAGCAAAATATTTTACTCTCTTTTTTTTCTAGGGTTTTTTTTTCTTTCAAAAAAATAAAATAAAGAGAAACTAGTTGAAGATATAAAATAATTTGTTTAATATTGCTTTTCATTCCTGATTATGACTTTTTATTTTGTAAAATACTCAACAAAACGTCAAAATAAATGTGTACGAGCTTCTATTCAACAAGCTTATTTCAATTTAAGTTCCTGTTATGAGAAAAATTTCCCTCGTAGAAAATGGTGATTCTTTTTTTTAATAGCTCAAAATGGAAACAGGCCATTTTCATGATTTGAAACTTCTTTAAATTGCTCCATATGATACATTCATTTTGGGGAAAAGATTTCTTTTCATCTCGAATATATAAACCACCGAATATAATATTTTTAATCTCGAATGTAATAATTTTTTTATAGGTATTTGACTGAACATAAACCACTTTTTTATAGGTATTTCACTAAATATGAGGTGTTAATAATTTTACACGTATTGTATTTTTTCCCACCAAATGTCATAAATAATGAAATAAAATATAGAAAATCCATCGATCTTAAGTAAAGCATATACCTATTTGTTATAAACATATATCAATTAAAACTATTTTGTAACCACTTATAAATTTTTTTATACTTTTATTAATTGACGAAATTTGAAAAAATTTAAAAAAAATCTAAGTTAGACATAATTTCGAAACAGATATCCAGCTTTGAAATACATTTTAAGAGATACGATTGCTTTTACAAAATATTAAAAAAATAATTGTAATTCTTCATTTTTCATGACAATGTTTTGCTTCAAATGTAGTTTAAGATTCTGTAGATTCTCAATTTTTAAAAATTTATATACATTGAAAAGGCTTGAACTATCAAACTTAAACTATATCCAATATCATACGCTAACCTATTACCAATATCATAACTATACCCAATTATCTTCTAAAATTGATAAAAATCTTCAAAAATCTCTAAATTATTATTTCATCTTTAAATTTTATAATGATTACTAATGCAAATAAAGTTAAAATTTATAATGATTACTAATGGAAATTAAGTTAAATTTTATAATTATTATTAATGGAAATTTTCCGCAATCAAAAATGAAAGTTTGTAATAATATAACGTATAAACTGAAATATATAATTTCATTGAAACTCTTAATAAAACTCAATTGTTTGTTGTTATGTTATATTTTCTACTAGAATATTCTTGGTTTTATTTCACTTTTTATCAAATGAATAAATATTTATAAAAATTTGAATAGTATTTTGTTCTTATTCTTTAAAAAGGACTGATGCAACTGAAATATTATTTCCCAATTAAAGGAATGATTGCAATTATTCTTTAATTTTGAAAGTGAGGCAAGTTTATTTAGTTATAATGGAACACATTTTTTTAGTCAGCACTGTAAACACTATTGGATAATAAACTTAAATTATCTGGTTCCACAAAATACAAAAATATATATATTAATACTTACCAATATTTTTAAATTTCTTGAAACGGAAACAAAATAAACGGCTCATATGTATATAGGGATACCACAAAATAGAATAATATCTAGATTATATGCGTGTTATATTTGTACATTATGATAATTTTTCCTCTCAAAAAGTTACGAGCGTTTTTTACATGTAGTTAATCCTAGCTGAATATCACAATGGCTAACCACTCTATATAAAAATGAAAATTCACGCTTATTTCCCAGATACACTATTAAAAAATATATATTCGTCAAAAGTAAATTATTAAAAATAGTTATAGATAAAAAAAATGTTGATAACTAAAATTATTTTTAATGTTTTTATTTAAAAACAGATGGAGACAATGTAATCATAAAAAAACAGAATAAGTTTACCAAACAATGAGTTAACTGACATAAAAATAAAGCAACTGAAGATGTCAATATTCAAATGAAATATTTGCATTTGAAATACAAAACTTTAGAGGCAATATAGAATTTTTAAAAAACTAGCTGAAATTTAGCTATAAAAAAAGCAAAAACACTTTCATGTTCTCTACATTGCATCATTCATAGTCCGAGCAAATCTGCTTAGAATGCTCCAGACATTTAAATTTCTGGAACATCTCGCAGCTAACTTTTGTGATTCTAGTGTGCTTGTCGGTTTGGCAGATATACACGGTTTTTATTTGCTGACATATCATTCATTTTTTTTTAATCTTGTTAAATTTTTCTTTTCAACACTTTTAGTTTTAGCTCGTTTTTAAAGAGGCTACCGATCTTGGCCCAATGCATTCTTTTATTTGCAGAGCATTTGCAGTATTCGTAGATATTTTCCTATATATATATAAAACGAAATTCTTCTTCATGGATCTCTCTTATATGACCGCCCGCTGGAAGGTAATAATCTATACTTATATAAAGCGCGCGTGTGTGTGTGTGTGTGTGTGTGTGTGTGTGTGTGTGCGTGTGCGTGTGTGTGTGTGTGTGTGTGTGTGTGTGTGTGTGTGTGTGTGTGTGTGTGTGTGTGTGTGTTGGCGCTCTACAAGTCAGACCGTTTGACCTACAGGTACAAAATTTGGCACATTTATATCTTGGAGGTCGGGAATGTGCACCTGGGGTTCCTATTTTGAATTTTTAATTAGAATTTTAATTATTAATTAAAAACTAACTTTCCCGCCAAAAATTCTTTTCATTTTCCCCACCGCCAAATGAGTAAGGATTCAGGTTTTTTTCCCCACTCTAATGAGGCTAGGCTTAGGATTTTTCGGCCAATTATTTCAAACGATTCTGTTTATTTTCTTAATGTTTGATACATTTAAAATTAAACATTGTTAATTAATCCATCTTTGAGATTCATTCTGAAGTACTTTTGAATTAAAATAAAGCAGAATAAAGGAAATTAAAAATTTCTTATCTGCATAGCGTTACCACATCTTGCGTAGAAAAATTCACGTATTTGCTTTACCGTAACTGGCGTTGAAAATTCACGCATGCGCATTGTGTTCTGATTGTTCACAATTATTATCAATAGATGAGGACAAGATTTTAATTACTTTTAGGATAGTTACATGTTTTTGTAATTAAATTGTATTTATGTTAGTTATATTTTTTGTATATGTTTATAGTTTTAAGTACATCGTTTTTTAAATAGTTTTTTTAACCTGTTTTCTACCGATTATTTTAAACGACTCGTTTTATTTTCTTAGTGTTTGATGCATTTAAAATTAAACGTTGTTAATGAATCGATCTGCTCATGATGAATCTGAGAAAATTTTGTTCACAAATTCTTGTGATATTGCATAGATTAAGAAAGATATTTTTTTTGTGCCTATAAAGTTTAAATGCTGTCTGTTAAATCTGTTTTCAGTAATCATATTATTAAAAAAAGCTTTGTTTCAGTAAAAAATATTATTATATTAATTGCAGATTAATCCTTTCCACTTTAATTTAAAGCGTAAATTCTACGGGAGTTAACAGAAAATTAGAGAGATAAATATTACGTTATGAATGAAGATCTTTATAATATTATGAGTGATTTATATGACTATCAAAATTTGAAGTTTTAAAATAGTTTTGATGAAGAATCTATTAAAGTAGGAATTGCGTAAAATATTTAATTATTAAAATTTTAACGAACATTAAGATTGGCGAACCGGCTAATCGCCAAAGGCGGCTAGTAAATAATAAGGATGAATGTGTGTGTTTTTATCTACAAGTGTTGATGCTCTACAGGCCAGATCGATTGATCTACATCTATTAAATTTGACTCATATATTACTTAGATGTAATGTGTGTGTATGCGTATATGTTTGTGTGTGTGTGTATGTGTTTGTTTGTATATGTTTGTGTGTGTGTATGTGTGTGTGTTTCATATGTCATCATATCTATACAATATATATTAAACACATATGTATACCTTGGAGGATAGAAATGTATACCGAGCCATTTTTGAAATAATTATAACTTTCCAATAACTAAAATTAATTAGGATCATCTGCGTTAAGTAACAAGCAATTTGCGACTAAAAAATACTGAATACAGATTACTGTGGGAAAATAAATAGTAAATTTTAAGGAATATATTCTGTCATTTATTCTTACATAACATTTTTCATTTTTGGGAGGTCAAAAATGGCAAGTTCATAAAATAAACCAATGAACAGAATAGTCTTCGGCAAATGATAACAGCTAAAAAATTTCAAAGCTCATCCACAAATAGCCTTAACATTATTGTAGTTCTTAAACAAGGGAATAAGTTAATCCCGGTAAAACATTCAAGAAAATATATTTATCAGCCTTAATCTTTTATAAACTACATGTATTCTTTATTATGACATTGCAGGCAATTTTATATTAAAAATAAAATAATTTTTCATTAATTTTTCAAGATGAATCTGATAATTAATTCTTTAATAATCGATAAATATTATATTTCACATAAGCTCAAAGTCATACAGTTGAAATTTGATCCTCGCAAAAAGACAGACAAATCAATAGAAAGAAACACATTTGTTAATCAGTTTTACCGTTAATTAATTTCATTAACTGTTTGATTAACACGAAGTAATGTATCTTATTCCAATTAACCTTAAAACCCCCTAATTGCAAAATTATCTTCTGAACATCTTTAAAAAGATATCACTCCCCACACCAACTTTCGAAACAAAGTTGAAAGCCATAAAACTCGCCATTTGTTCGTTGCGGATTACTTTTTCCAGACGGTATTGAAATCTTTGAGAGAGTTAAAGAAAAATAAGTCTCTCTTTGGCAGAAAATGGCCGGGAAGAAAAGTCGTTAATGTGAATTGTTCTCATTGTTTTTCTTCAATTCCTCACGTTGATCTTTTATCCCCCTCCCCTCCTCAGTCATCATCATACTCATCGTCATACTATCATTATAAATTTCCATCCAATATCTTCCTTGACTCTTTTTTCCTTTTTTTTTTCGGAGAGGGATATTTAGAGGAAATTAAATATCCCTATCTGAGCTCTTTACAAAAGCCTGGGTTTCGATCGGTATTGATGTGCTCGATGGCATAATGGGGCGTTTTATAATGCATTTCGTAAATTTCATGCGACTAAATTTTTCTTAGTTATAATTTTGATAATTGCTTAATACTGAAAGTATGCAATTATATATCTTAAAATAATGGCAACATTATATATATATATATATATATATATATATATATATATATATAAAAACTAACTTGGTGGCACAGAAATCGAGCTTATTACTAATTGTTGATTAGCAACAGTCAAATATAAACAAAACATCATACGAATTTCGGAATTCATTAATTATACATTTTTGCAGCTGCGCTGATTGAAATGTTCCGGAACTGTAAAATATTATTATATTATTCTGTAGATAATTATTCATATCCCAAATCATTAATACGCATATACATATATATTGCTAACCTACGTGGCACAGAAATCGAGCTTATTTGAATTGCCGAATAGCAACAGTCAAATATTAAAAAAAAAAAAACATCGTACAAACATAATATTGCTTCAATAACGAAACATTCTTGCAGCTGCACTGATTGAAATGTTCGGTGGCTGCAAAATATTATTCGATCTGTTCTGGAGATAGTTCCTCGTGTCACCAAAGAAGACATTCAGTTAGAGGAAAGAAGATTTAAAAGAAAGTAAGGAACAAAGACTTAAAACAAAAGGTGCAACCAAGTGCAAAAATAGGCTTAGTATTGCAAGATAAGTAATACAGGAAAGACTTAAGATTAATGCACAGTTTCTCGGCAAGAACAAAAATATTGTGCCAATCGTCCAAAAATTATCTGCAAGTCTGCAGATATACCAGAAATGGTTACAAACGACTTTTTATTTTACAATCAAAATTTTATCACGATTATATTTTTCGAGAAATAGCAATTTTGGCGACCATATATTCATCCTGTCTACCCGTAACCGTTATGATTTGCCTACGGAAATTGTTGCTCATATCTGTCAAAACAATTATCTTATAAAAATACCTTTTTGTATTATCTTAAGACTAAATCCAAATCCTCCAAAAATTCACATATCATAAAAAAAGTACTTTTTTGTGATATTAGTTACATTTTCGTTAATATTTCTAATTCAATTTTAAATACTATCTGAAACAATATTTTTAAATGCTATGAGGGGATTCAAACTCTTCATCAAAGCATACATCCATACAAATACATCCCATATAAATAATTTATAAACCTAAAACCCAATAACCTAGGTGAACAAATTGGTCTCCAAAGGCGTCTAATATTCTTAATGTTAACATTTAAAGCAAGCGCAAACTGAACTTCTACATTTAAAACAATCAATTTGCACTACCCTCAATCCATATTGGTGTATAATAAATAAATAGTTATATATATTGGTATACTGAAATATTAGAAAAATTCGTA
>JAPMOR010010846.1:10947-23144 GCA_026543865.1 Argiope aurantia | reverse complement strand
GCCAACCGTGTTTCTCCGTTGAACAAGATCCGAGAGAAATTGATTTTTATGCAAAAACGGAGCCGCATCTCGGAGGAGGTTTGTTAATTACCTGATTATCTAACCTTTGACACATTTTTATACGCTGCATATTTATATTACAAGAATTCTTTTTTTTTTTTCCTCTTTCATTTAGAGATAAAGTAACAAGCCTCTTTTGCGTGATATTTTCTACGTATTAAATTTATATCTTCCCGGTGGAAGAATTTAATATTGCTTTTTCTGGAGTGCTTCGAGTTACACATTTATACGAAGGAATGAATTTAAAAACGAGAAATCTTTAATTTATATTTCCCTAAATTTCTACTAATAACCAACGAGAGTGGTCTCTCTGAAACTTTCTGATATCCTCACCAATAAAGACCTTATCCCACTTCCTCTACATAAAATTCAGGATCTTGGGTAAGATAATGCATTTCTTGCAGTGCATTGGTGAACGATAGTTACAAAATATAGATTTTTGACAAGAATCTAGTATTTTTACTGAATCTATAGCGAGACTTTGCTTATGAATATGCCGCTTGACATCAGAATTTGATAAGAAATTATAGTTATTGGGTTGTTCGGAAAATAATTTCGTTTTTTCCCGACAGAGGATTTAATTGTATTTTTTTTTTTTTTTGCACTCAACTTCACATTTAAGCCGTATCATTTTTATATGCTTTGAGAGCTCATATAGCAAGGCTTGTGTGTGAAACATTCCAATTCATTCTACGCAGTAGTTTTTGGTCGGTGCCCTTTTAAATATGGAGAGCGATAAGCAGCCTTTTCGACATATCTTACTGTTTTACTACAGAAAGGGTAAAAATGCTGTTCAAGCCAGAAAGAAATGGACCGATGTGTATGGAGAAGGTGTGTTGACAGTACGCCGGTGCCAGAACTTTTTCGCTCAATTTTTTAGACGGTAAAACCTTCACCTCAAATGAGGAGATCAAAAACCACCTCCATCCGTTTTTTGGCAGCAAAGACCAAAACTTTTATGAGCGTGGAATGATGCTATTACCAGAAAGATGACAGAAGGTGTTGAACCAGAACGGCCAATATATAATTTAATAAAGTATTTGTTTATTATGCGAAAACTGTCTTTCATTTCCACAAAAAAAAAAAAAAAAAACGAAATTGCTTTCCGAACAACCCAATATATTCACAAGATAACATACCGAATTTCATCAATTTAAATAATTTTCTTTAAGAGTTATTGCATTTACATGCATGTCGAAGTATTGACCGACTAATGGTCAACTGTTTGACGCATTTAGCTCAAAATTTGGTAAGAATCTCTATTTTAGATGCTGAACCTGTGTAACAGATTTTGTCTTCCTATCTTTTTGCATTTTGTAATTATCGGATTCAATTATACTTGAGCAGCCGGACAGACAGATTTCCTTCAAAATTTGATAGAAATCTGCAAATTTTCCAGTAATCTCATATACCAAATTTCAGTCATTTAGCTTAAAGGCGTTTTTGAATTATTATGTTTACGGACAAATAGGAAAACATAATTACTGAAAATGTTTTTCCAGACTCGAAGAGGTCTGAATCATGGAGATCCGTCAAGATGTCAAGTTTGAATATTTCGATGATTAGAATAGTTTTCAATGCTTATTATACTAAAAATTAAAAAAGAAATTGAAAAATTTGAAACGAAAATTCAAAAGAAAATCCAATTATAAAATTGTGATATTGTTGTATGACTAGCTTACCCTTAAAATTTGTAAATGACTTTTGGAATAGCCGGTGTATTCCAAATCAATAGTTTGTTACCTTATATGTTTTTTCGATAATATTTTACACATATTGGTGCACAGGCAATACCGAACCATAATTAATAGGATAATCAAACACATACCTTTCAATTTCTATACTATATGTTTTGTTGCTGTTTTATGTAGTAGTGTATTAATAACTAGCTATATAGGGCTCAAAATTTTAAGTAATTAATTTATACCCTTCTGTTGGAATTCATAATGTGCTGTGATTTCGCATACTTTTCCTTTCTCAAATATGTGCAATATTGGACATTGAAGGTTCACAAATTTTTTAACATTTTTCATTACACCCTATCTTGAAGAGAAAATAAATTAATTGAACTTAAAAAGAAAAAAATCTTTTTTTTTCTTATCAAAATATTAAAATGCAGTTTGCTATCGAACAGAATTAGGAAGATCGAAACAAATGTCAAAAAAATTTTAATAAAATATGACTCCGAAAGAAAAACTGCTTGAGTTTATCTGACACTTTATCGAACAAAAATAAAAGAATTAACAGATTAATGAATTAACAGAAAAATAGATGAAATTAACTTCCGTCAGAAAATCTAGGGAAAAGAAATGAAACAACCGAGAAAATATTTGCAATATAATAACTTGATCTGGAAATTTTCTATCTAAGGGAAAGTTCTGTTAACCGCTTTTACTCGCGAGATGCACAGGATTTCGAATTTGCTGGCCGATGATGACTTGAGAAACAAAGAATGCCGTAAGGCTATTTTCTCTGATTAAAAGAATTGAACTTTGAATACTCGTGAGGTTGAATATCCCATCGGCATGATGTGGGAAAAGATTTCGGAATTTCCACAAAAAGTCAATTGGATTGTGGATCTGTATTAACATAGGCCTGTTTTTTTTATTTTTATTATTATTATTTCAGAGGATGGATGCTTCTTAAAAGCTCAAATTCTGAAGAAAACACAGGCAAATTTCCTGACCCTCTTTATTTTGTCTGTATAATTCATTTGACAAAAAAAAAATCGGCAAACAAAGTGTTTGTACTCGTAAATCATAGAACCAATCTCAGGTTTCTTGTCCATTAATATTAAAATTTCGCAATAGATAGGCCAAAGGCAGAGCCAGATTCTGTTGAGAACTTGTGTAATAATTAAAACAGACCCATTTATGAAATAGGAGATATTTCCTGTTAAATGAAGGATTGAAATCTATGAAGGAAAATATATGATGCAAAACTGATGATGAGGTTTTACAAAATCTATTACTATCAAAGAAAGCTTGGATGATCGAGGCCATTATAGGCAAAGGTGCAAAGGCTATTGAATAATTGTTTTCATATAATTCTTTCTTTTTATTATACATATTTTATAGTTTTTACTTTTGTTGCATGTAAATAAAATGACGCAGATACATTTCATCGACTTAATCGTAACATTTGGATATTTTTGATAAACATAAATACACAATTTCAGATTTTTAAAATTTTAAATTAATTAATAATAATAAGACTCTTTTTCTTGTCGCTAAATTTTGCACCTAATAGATAATATCAGTCATAGGATAGTGATAATTTTCGGTTTTTGGTAGGCAAATAGAAAATTGTCCTAGAAAAATATTTGAATGTTTCATTTCTTATTTGCAAGAATTCTTAGATATAAATTAAGTTTGATTTACTTAGAACTTCTTCTTCGACCAACAAGAGGGCTTTCTGGAACGAAGATCTTCTTTCTCATACATTTTAATTGCTATCAGACGACAAAGACGATACTTGAATTGTGCCCTCCTTTCCAGCATCCATACCACAACCACAAGAAGTCGTTTACCTTAGAAAAATTAACATTTGTCTTCCGGTCCAGTAATATAGATTCAGGTTCTCAAACATAACTGTCATTAATCTGGGCATTTGATTCCGATTGAATTCCTTAAAAGTTTGAGTCTTATTATGAACATATTAACGCTTCTATGACCCACTAATTAGTTTCCAAACAGTAAAATATGAATAAAATTAATGCAATATTTGTGTTCTCAATTGTAGTGTTGTTTTTATTGCATTTATATTTAACGTTGGTTAATTATATTCCCAGAAACTTTGTTCTGTCAATTCGTCACTGTTGAACTAAATTGTTCTAAACAATTTATACCAATAAGGAAAATGATAGAATTGCATGGGAGAAAATGCAAATAACTCTTGGGTTTACCTGTCTAGGGTATTGTTGTCAACTCTTGGAGAATCTTCAAGATTGATGAAGATGTGCATACAATATAAGAAAAAGGTGTCCCCAGTAAAGAAAACCAGGAAGAGTTTTTTTTTTTTTTTTCCCTTCAGAAAAAAGGATTTGCTTAGTTGGGGAAGGAGGATTTAATCCTTCCGAGGTGTAACACAGCACACCCTTCACAGAATGAAATAAGTTTTATCGATTTTGCGATTTTATTTTCCCCCTTTTGGAATCGCATTGAGCTATTGCGTTTTCTTTGATCAGGTGCGATGAGAGCACTCCTTTACTCTCCTAAATACGTCTTGTCATTGGAATAAAAAGTTTTTTCAGAAAGTTTGACATATTGGAGAAACTTGCGCATTTATCCTGTGTCGGGCTATAAAAATAAAAGAAAATCCAGATCAGGTGGCCTTTGATATAAAAAGCTCAAAGCAGTTCTCTGAGATGCATTCTACCAAGAACTTTCTTTGTTTTATGAGAAGTAAAAGTGCTCTGAATTTAACAGTATAGAAACAAATTTATGTGCTTTATCGTTTATAAATTTTTATATGCTTTGAATTATTAATTCTTGTTTTTGAGGGATAATTCTATAACCAATTATTCACTCATTGCATGAATTCCAATTGTTCATCCATTGCATGAATAACCAATTATTCACTAATAATATGTTATAATTTTGACATTTTAGACATGTGTGTTCTCAATCCCATGATTTCGCGTTTGCCATATTTTAATATATTAAGGAATTAGTTGCTATTTCATTTATTGATTTAATTAAATTTTGATTCCATATAAGTGGCGTCAGCTAGTAGAGCATTTAACGAGAAAAAATGATTTTAGAATTACATAATCTTAAGTTAATTATTCCTTTAAGAGCAAAACGTTGACGATAATTATTATTAAAAATTCTGCATTCTAACATAGTAATAAAAATTCACTTAAAAATTTTAATGAAATTATTAAGTTATATGTTCAAATTATTAAGTTTCAAGATGGTAGCAAAATTCTAATCACAAAAGAAAATTACCTATTCCATGATATTTAAGCAGAAATGAGATCATTTTCAATAATTTCGCTTATTATTAAAAATATAAAATATGCATTTTTCAAATTATTCCCTGTTTGTTATTGTATTGCTACTGTATATGCTGTACTTTTCATATAACTTTTCATACATATAACTTTTCATATTATCATTCATGCAAAGTGTTTTGCTTTACTTCTGAGAATTTTTATAAAATTTGGTATATTTTTTTCATTTACTGAATTCATTTGACAAAGAATCCCCTGTAGCTGCTACTTTTTACGTTTGTACCCATTGTTTTATTGTAAAGATGACTTATTTCTGTATACCTGACATAAATAAAAAACATGTCAAAACACTTTTGAAACTTTCCGTATAAAAAGGTTTGTACATTTATATCTTATTAAATATATCGGGAAACAAAAGTATCGTAAAAAGTGTGGGCAATTTCCGAATTAATATGTTAAAGAAGGTGATGATTTAACTATCATTGAAACGGCGTGAAATTTTTGTGGGACAAAGTTTTTAACACCTCTCTGAACACATGAGAGTTAGGCCAAAGTTAATTACCCAATTATACAATTATTTTAATTTAAATCAAATAGCTTGTAAAAAAATTATTAATACTTAAAGATTTATCTATGAATACTTTATTAAATAAAATAAATTTAAAATAAAATCATTTGTTTTTAATATAGGTTATTTATTCTTTTCCTTCGCTTATGTTTATAAAATACAAAATGATTGTAGGCAAATTTTTCCTTACTATTGTATTTAACCGAATTATCAAAACTCACCAACTTTCTTTCTTTTCTTTTGTTTAAATAAATAATGAATCAACAATTTGGTCTGCTTTCAGCTTTTCTAAGTTTTGGCTTGTTTAAATATTTATTATATTTCGAAAAAAGCCATTTTTTGTAGATATTTGGTATTTAATATGTCACTGGATCATACATAGCTTTTACGCTCATCTTTATTTTACAGTAACCCTCCTTTCTTAGCTCATCCCCAAAAGTGATTTAATCTTTTTATTAGGTTGTTGAAATACTCAATGAAGTGTATACACAAAATTACAAAGATAATTAATTGATGCGAACTAATTCAGAATTCTCAGTGCCTATTTTTACGCAATATTTGATGCCAGAATGTTATCTTTAATTTTCTCTTTGTCATTTTCGTTAATTAATGCAAATATAATATTAGATTTAGCGAATCTTAAAGATAATAGATAAGTTATGTGATTTCTATACGAAATGTAATGTTTTGTAAAATAGAAAAAAATCACGTGAAGAAGCTGAAAGTTATTATGCCAATATTTATAGAAATGATGCTGTCTTGCACTTTTTCATAGGAAAGAATAGATTTCGTTATTAGTACTTATTTATAATGCTAATGTACAGCACAGAGGCCACATTCAGCTCACATAGACGAAAAAGGGTGATTAAATGGCATTGAGAAAACACTCCTTGGAAAGGCGTGTTCATATTCTAAGGTTTTTTATCATCATGTTGTTGAGCCATCATGATGTCTATGATATTTTAATTTTTTAATTTAAATTTTGAATCACCTACAAGCTTTCGTTGTTTTAAATTTACACAATTAAGCAGTATTTCGAAAGAGAGCCTTAGCGATAATGTTCATATTTTTAGATCTTTTATGACTAAATTCAACTTGAAGGTCTCGTGTTCCAAATTTTAAACTCTTACTTTAAAGCAGCAATGTGGACGTGTTTTAATATAATATGAGAATATTATCGTAAATGTCAGTGAAAATCGCATTTCACATTCATTGAAATCTTAATCACCGCTGTAAGTTTTGTATTAGTTAAAAAAAAAAACGAATATTGACAACAGAAGAAATATTATCATTATTTAAACAGATAACTAGATTCTTTTGTAACAAAGGCAAAAAAAGTAACAAATTCGGTAACGAGAAATGATATATAAGATAGTATGGTTGTGTTAATAAAATCATTGATATAGATATGTCATAATTTAATTGATATTATTTAAATTTTTTAACTTAAACCGTAAACAACCAATACATTTTTAATTAAACTGTATTAGTGAAAATAAAACTCTATCCTATTTTTCTATTACCCTTTCTATAAATAAGGGTAAAAATTCCCTATGTTATTCATCGCTATAGGATTTAAATTAGTTGAGTGAAAGAGATATTGGCAATAGAAATAATATTGTTACGAATTTTACCGGTATTCGTTTGGATAGTGGAAGTTATATGGTGTGGAGAACGCTCAATCAGCAGGCGGCAGTAGAAAAAGAAACAACGACGTTTATTTACACGAAGACACACAGGACAGCACAAAAACGACAACTATATACAGCATAGAAGACGATTATCTTCAGCCGAGACGTGCAGCATACAACAAGAATCTACTGCAGACAATAGCGCACAGCTTAGTTCAGCACTAGCTTGACTCCGTCGCTGCTCTGCTAATCTCTGGAAGACCAGTTCTTCCCCGTCGATTCCGACTACGCCTATCACTACTCATCACCATCGATTCCAACTATTCTTCTTCGGCTACTCCACTCTCTGGCAGCTGCAGACCCTTTTATAGGTCTCAGGGGGCGGGGCTAGAAGCCTCTCAACCAATCAGGTACGTTCGAGTCGTATCTCGGTTCCTACTGGACGGATCAGGAAAATTCTCGATGTTTCGGGTATAATCTATTTTGGCACCAAAGTCACCAAATTCGTCGCCAAATGGTCGCCAAGCTCCGGGACCTCCGACGCGACACCCAGACTCCGCCCAATACAGATGACTGTAAAACATTCTTTCCGACGATGGAACAAACTATGCTGGGAAGCCGAATTGCAGGTTTGTAACAATATATATGATCTCAAGTAGAAAAGATAATTATCTTCCTTATTTTATAGAGGCAGTTAATACAAGCAATTAATAAAAATAAATTTCTACCTTCATTTTTCGAATTTTTTTAAATTCTTTCATCGCTTTAAAATGAAAGGAAACAACTCCTTAATACGTAACATCATTTTTAATAATGTTTCACTCCCCCTCTTTTTTTTTCAAAAAAAACTCAAACTCTTTATATCTTTTAAAGAAAACAAAGAGAACAGGAGAACAGAAAACACTTCATTTTACAAGATTAGAACTTATAATAAAAATAATCATGTTTAACTTTGATATGCGATGAGAACTCTTGTAAAACTCTTGTAAAAGAAAGAGTTTTTGCAAGATGATATCAGATTGTTTTATTTTCTTTTCATAAAAAGGTATCCAAAGGAAACCTTTATTTAAAAGATTTATTTTGATATCAGTTAACTTGGAATAAGAAGTTTTCATAAAGTGATAATTCATGATGTTTTTTTTTGTAAAAAATAGATCTTCTATGTAATTTTTAATGAAGAGAAATTGTGTAAAATTTAGATGGCAGGCGGTAATAAACTGGGAAAATGATTTAATTTGAAGTGAAAAAGTTCGATGTTGTCTACGAACATATCAAATTAGTTTCTCTTGAATAAATTTTTTTAAGAAAAACAGGTTTGTTTAAATTTGAGTCACAAGATAAAGTGATTTGATTTTTGAAAGCCCAAGGAATCAGTTTCTTTTCTTTATAAGATTTTTTTATTCAAAATATGAAGAGGGATTTCTTTTAAATAAAATTTCATTCTAATGAATTATTTTGAATTCACTAAATTTTCATATTCTTTTAAATTCCCACGGATCTGTTTCACTAATTATAATATTAACTATAATTTCTTAAATACATTTTTATCTAATCTGAATTATGCTTTTTTTTAAATATTACTTATTGCACACAAAAATTATTGACTGTTCTACAAGAAGTTGGGGGTAAGTAGACAAATTTGAAAAATCTGAGTATGTTTAAATGCAATAAAAAATAATTTTAATAATAAAAATAATTCTAAATTGTTTTGTAGTTATTCACATCAATTGCATTTATTCATCGTATAAAAAAACTATTGACTATATTAAAAAAAGTAAGAAAAGGAATTCGAATTTTTGAGCATCTTTTAATTCATATATATGTAAAAGTAATTTTAATAATAAAAGTAATAGTAGGTTATTTTGCAATCTATTTATGCCAATTATATTTATCCATCGTATTCGAAAATTATTAACCAGTCAATAAAAATTAGGGGATGGTGCCAAATTTGTTTAATGGGAATATCTTTAATATGCTAAACAATAAAAATTTTAATTTTGATAGTAAAAATAACAAATGAATGTTTTGTATTTATTTATATTCAAATAAATCAAATTAACTTTTTTAAAAAATACATTTTTAAAATAGAAAAATGGCCTAAAAAATTATTTTATCAATTTAATTAAGGAGACTAGTTTCCCAAATGGAACACAGATTCCTTAGATGGGGCCATTACTTTTTTTAAGCAAAACTAACGCAAAAATACTTTTTTATTCGTGAAATTACACAGCATACAGTGTAAGAACCCAAATATAACATTTTATGGCTTTTATCATTTATCTTCCTTTCTTCATTACAGCACAGGTGATACATGTGGCTTAGTTTTAATCTTTTTGCTCATCCTTTGATGCCCTTTGTCTTTAATGTTCTTTCTTTGGATTTTGACTTTTTTCCACTGGCAATTTATGAAAGCTATTAGTGAGTAAACAGTTGTGATGTCTTTCTAGTTTGTTTGTTTGTTTTTTCTCTATTTCAAGGTAACAATTTCAAATATTTAAATAACCTTATTATGTTTGTGATCTAATCTGAGCAATTTTCCGATAGTGACGAAAAAAAATTATCCTAACCTTATTTTTAAACTATTTTAATAAATTTATTGAAGTAATTTGTTGCCATTTCTTCTCTGGAAATATAAAGGTCACGGAGACCTAATGGTAAAGTCTCGGCTTCGGGGTTTCATTCCAATTTCCAGATTCGATATCTGCTTCTACTGAAAGGCCGCTGTGTTAGGAGGCATGGTGCACGTTAAATCCGTTGGGCCAAACGTTTTCCCATTAGTATAGTGCAGAATCTTGGGATATGAATATCATATCAGGTGTCATCCTCGTCATTTGACAGCGGCTCAAAATTTCAAGATCCACCCCAAAATAATCATTGTTTTGCTTAAAACGAGAAATTAATATAATTAAACCCTATGTATATTATATTTCACTGTTGTTTTTTTTTTCTTTTTGCTTTTAATGAACTAAAGATATTAGTCTTTTCGTTTAAATATTTGGTTGGAAAAGCCAAATACTTATTTTCTAAATGTAAACATGAAACGTCTTCTTTGAATAACTGTTCCATAAATCACATTCCATTCACAAAGAGTCTATACCACGTTCCATTTCACAAAGAGTCAGTCTTCATTTCGATGTGGCCAATAATTCAAGAAATAAAAATCAGTAAATGAAAAGTAAGTATTTTATAATTTAAATATTTCAAAAATTTCTTTTTTTTTTTCTTTCAATGTTAAAATAATTTGCTAAACTGGCTTTTTCATGAAAATTTAATAATACAATCCGCAAAAATTTTTAATATTACTCTCTACAAAACCAATTTTTGAAAGAAGTACGGTGTTGTCTTAAACAAATAAATTGTTTAAGCTTATTTTGAGAGATATTATCTTTATTCAAGAGAGAATTATTTTGCTCTCTTTAAAAAAAAATTTTAATTACTCAAAAGTTGTGAAATGAACACTTTATTTGGCACCAAAATAACTTTTTAATGTATACACGTTCATTTATATTATATAAATATCTGCATTTGAAAACTGATTCGTGTAAATAATGTAAATTATTAATAGTATTCAATTAAAAAACTTAATCAATATTTAAATCTTGGCGAAAACATTAATATGCATAATGTTTTTCTATTATTTTGTAAAATTACAAAATCCGGATAAATAATTGTCTCTACTGTAATTTCTCTGTCTGGTTTCTTCCATTCATTATCTTGAATCTTTGCCATAAATGAAAATCTTATATTAATTCGAAGTATCATCAAAGCTTTTTATTTTCAAAAAATAATTTCTACAGTCACACTTCAATTGAAATGAATGAATTGAATGTTGCAAAATTTTTCCTATTAAAATTAATTGCGAGTTTATGGGTAATATTTAAGATCCTTCAATAATTAACAAACGTCGATAACTTCACTGTATTTAAAAATAATTTTAAATCACTCACAGCAAAATTAAATTTTTCTTTTGCTTCCAAATCACAATCAGAATCGTCATGTTCAATCGTCATTCAGAATCATCAGAATATCGTCTATTTCTGAAACAGTAGGAATCTTCTTTCCGATTGCTTTACAAAACTTTCAACTCATCAGAGAGTTACTATACGAAAAATGCGACTTTTCATCATTAATTAAATCCCTGCAGAAACCTATCTAAAGCTAAATGAACTTCTTCATCTCCATATTATCTGTAAAAAGAGGTCTGTTCAAGAACTGAATCGTCAGATATCTATAATTTACGAATTTCAGTTTCTCAGTTTTTTTGTATTTATGCATATTTAGAAGAATGTGGAACAATCATGGGTTTTAATTAGTGAATAAAGATTTTTCAGATTTATAACCAAAAGAAAAAAATTCCTGATAATGAGCAATGTTGCGAGAAATTTGGGTTAAATAGTTGTAGAGTAATGACGAATTTCTATATTTAGTAACCAATTATTTCAACTAACTTTCAACAAATGAGAAACTAACGAATTTTTATTTCTTCAGAAGTGAGGGCGCAAAATTTACAATATTTATTGTTTGAAATACCATAAGGATATTTGCAGTTTCACATTTTTCTATAATATTATTAACATAATTACTTTCTTTTTATCTTTCCACATAGATCTGTGAGAGGCGGATGACTATTAAAAAAGTTTTCATCAAACTTAATTATATTGAAATGCTTTTTATATAAATTTTATAAACTTTTTAATATTTTTAAGCCTTTAATTTTTAAACTCTTAATTGTTTGGTATGTCTTATTTATTTTATATGTAATTATTTTGTGACATGTTACTATATTTTATGAGTTTATTTCATTATTCACTTTATTTTGTGTATTCTTTATATTTGTGTGTCACCTACCATCCATGCGTGCTGCTTTATCCTGCCACGTGGTTGATGGATCTTTCCAAATAAGAAACCAAAAACCGTTCATCTAGTACACACACACACACGCACGCACACACACACACACACACACACACACACACACACACGC